>JAJHZJ010000002.1:716358-814290 GCA_023548195.1 Bettongia penicillata ogilbyi | reverse complement strand
ACAGGATGATTTCAGAAAAACCTGGGAACACATATAAACTCAAGCAATATGAAGGGTGCAGAACCAGGCCAACATTTTTACATAGTGATAGCAATATTTTAAGGATGATCAAATGAAAGATTGATTTGATCAAGATAATTCCAATGGACTCATGATGAAAAATACTTTTTACCTCCAGAAAATGAACTTGTGAAGTCTAAATGCAGATTGAAGCTTTTTTAAACTATATTTTTTCTTTTTTTATCTGTTTTCTTTTGCAACATGGCTAACATGGAAATATATTTTGCATGATGTCACATGTATAATTAATATCAAATTGCTTGGGAGGGTGGAGGAATAAGAGGAAAAGGGAGAATTTGGAACTCAAAGTGTTAAAAATGAATGTTAAACAATTATTACATATAATTGGGAAATATTTAATGAAATAAAAACACATTTTTAAAAAGGTAGGCTTTTTTGTCATATTTCTTGGTTTGGTGGCTATACTGTTTTTTTTTCTCCAAGTATTCCCTAGGTAAGATAGGGAATTGCAATTTCTTTTGCAATTTCTCTTCTCCAAGCAATGAGGGAGTCAATATTTGGATTTCTCTCACAGAAAAAGGCAGATGTGCCATTACTGATATAAAGCGGTCTGGAGCAAAGGATCATAGATTAGTGCTGGAACAGGGCTTAGAGATATCTAATCCAACCCCCTCATTTAATGGATAAGGAAACTGAGACCCATTAAAATTAGGTAATTTGTCCAAGGTCACAGATATAGTAAATAGTGGGGTAGAATCTATGTTTACATGGACTGTCTCAGGATATATTGAATTCTCCATTACTGAAGATTTATGGGATCATAGTTCTAGAGTTGGAAGAAGCTTAATAGATAATTAAATCTAATTGCTTTCTTTTTTTGCTTTCCAGTGCTTTATTTTCTCTTATTGATCATATGAATCCCAATCAGTAATGACTTCTCAGCCCTCAGCTTTCACAAGTCATGATCTGCTGAAGTCCTTGGGAAAAACCAATTCCATACTTGGGAAGGAAAGGACCAACATAAGTACACTGAAGCTGGGAAAAATCAATCCATAATGAATTCATTCATGAAAGCAATTGTACTAAACCAAATCCTTGCACAAAAGAAACAAGCCAAGCCAAAGTCCTGTTTCTGAATTCAAATAATTCCAACCAAATTCATCCAGGGAAAGACACAAACTAAATTAAATCCAGACATGGAACTATACAGGCCAAAGTGAGGTCTTTTGTAGAGAAGAAAAGGGCAAATTCAGTCTAACATAAGAGGGTACAACATACCATCCCAGTTTGCCACTGGGAAAAAGAATATGGGATATACCTAGTTCATCTTCCAAAAGAAGCTGCAGGGATCAGATGCTGATGGTGTGGTGTGAATAATAGTAAATATATAATGTATCATATATTTCATATGTAATTATATAGAGAGATAGATATTGTAGATACGTGGATATGGGCAGCTAGGTGGTACAGTGGATAGACTGTCAGTTCTGGAGTCAGGAAGCCCTCAGATATTTACTAGCTCACTGGCCTCCAACATTTACTAGCTTTGTGACCCTAGCCAAGTTGTTTATCCCTGTTTACCTGAGTTTCCTCATCTGTAAAAGGATCTGGAGAAGGAAAGAGTAAGTCACTCCATTATCTTTACCAGGAAAACCCCAAATGGGGTCACAAAGAGTTGGACACAACTGAAAAGCAGGTGAACATCAACATATATCAGTGTATCTGTGCTAATAAAGACATTCCTAACTGAGAAGACCAGTGCAGTTCTTTGGTGCCTCTGTACCCTTGGCTTGTGGACAGTAGGTATTGTTGTGGCTTAGCAGACATGACATTTCCTTATGTGACTGGGCTACCTACTTCCAGATTCCACTGCATGAGCTACTCACCTGCCCCAACTGTAATGAAGACACTATCATTCTCGGGGTGCCACTCCACCAACATCCAGAGGGCTAAATACTGCTTGAAAGTGGGTGTTAGGAAGTCAATTTTAAACCGCCTAAGAACCTAGATATTGAGAGCAGGTATCTCCCCACTCCTCTAACTGATGGCATGTTGAATATATGTGACTGAGAGCATACTGGTCCATCCTGGACTATTGGGATGGAGGTATTGGCTGAGCATAAGGAAAACACTATGCTTTTACTTGGTGGTTACCGCAAATCCTCCACACAGTGGAAGCTAGCAGTGAATGGATATTGAATCATGTGCCAGGTGGCGTGTCTATGCTTTATAGTTGTTTAGAGTTATAGTTGTCTACATGCAAATGTTTCTTTAGTAATCATGTTAGTGGGCAATCAGATTCCTAATGGGCCAGTCCAGGGCACTTACAAATCTTTTATTTGTCTCATTTAAACCGTTTGTGAAGTATCTATACTAATTATTGTTTAAAAGTTTGATGAAACTCTCCTGGGAGCAGCTTGGGAAAAGGAGGTCTTTTTCTTCATTTGGTAGTTCTTTTAAAAGTGGTTCTATTTTCCTTTCTAATTTTGGATTAAGATTTCTATTTGTTCCTGTGTTCGCTTGGGTATTTGACGTTTTTTGAAGATATCTCTCTGTTTTTGTGCTCTTAGCTTTGTTAGCATAAAACTCCACATTGTAAGTTCTGTTAATTATTATTATTTCTTCCGGTTTGTTGTGAGTTCACCTTGATAATTTGCTATTTTGTTGATCTGATCTTCTGCCCTCTTCTTTTTAATCAGTTTGCTAAACATTTTTCAATTTTGTTAGTTTTTTCAAAGAACAAGCATGCAATTTTTTTATAATTCCTATAGTCTTAGTTTCTCATTTAATTATTTTTCCTTTCACTTTTATGTCTTCTTTTTGTTCTTAATTTGGGCTTATTTGGGGTTTTTTGATCTGTTAGATTTCCAGTTTTTTAAATGTATATTGAGTTCATTAATTCTCTTCTTTTAAATTTTGTAAATGTATGTTTATAGGGATAGAATTTTTCCCCTAAGGGTTACTTTCACTCCATGACAGGTTTTGATATGTTGTTTCATCATTATCATTTTCTTTAACACAATTATTAATTGTTTTTATTATTTGTTCTGCAGCTGATTATTGTTATCTCATTGTCAAGTCTCCATTTGGGTTTGTATGTTTTGTTTCTCCTCCATAAACTGATTGTTATTTTTATTGCTATGGTCTGGGAACATATCTTTTCTATTTTTGCCTTTTTACACATATTTACAAAAGCTTTGGGCCCTGACAAATGGTCAATTTTTGTAAAAGTTGTTTCGGGTACAGAAAATGCATCTATCCTTTAGTGATCCCATTTGAAATATATCATAAGTCATTTAACTGTAGTTTCTCAACAATACATTCAATTCTATATTTTCTGGGGGTTTTTAAATTTTTGTATTAGATTTATCCAAGATTGCGAGATGGATGTTAGTCTCCTGCTACCATTGTATTACTATAAATGTAATTCAGTTAATATTTTGTTTAGTAATTTAGATGATAAGGCATTTGAGGCATAGAAGTTTGATATTGATATTACTTTGTTGTCTGTGGTTCCTTTCAACATAATGTAGTTTCCTTGTTTATCTCTTTATATGTTAGAAATTTTGCCTTATCTGATAACATCAATACAATGCCTGCTTTTGGGAATACTGCTATTGCTTAGTAAACTTTGTTCCAATCTCTCATTTTTATTCTGTTTGTCTTTGGTTTTAGTTGTATTTCTTATAAACAACAGATTATGGGCTCTTCCCCACACCTGGAATTCTCTCCCTCCTCAATAGATGAGAATGTGGGGAGTAGTTTTCAGGAAAGCAAAGGTCAGATTTCAGCTGAGTCATCAAAGAATCTAGGGATTCAGGAGGCAGGGATGAAGAAAGAGAAAATTCTAGGTATGCTGGGAAGACTTAAATGAACTGATGCAAATGGAAGTGAGCAGAACCAGGAGGACATTGTACACAGTAATATCAACATTGTACAATGGTCACCTCTGAATGACTTAGTTATTCTCAACAATACAAAGATCCAAGATGATGCTGAGGGACTTACGATGAAAAATATATCCACCTTGAGAGAAAGAACTGAGATAGTCTGAATGAAAATCAAAACATACTTTTTTTTACTTTATTGGGGGGATATCTGTGTTTTTCTTACCATGGGGCCTAATATTGAAATGTGTTTTGTATGACTGCACATGCATAATCAATATCTAATTGCTTGCCTTCTCAAAAAGAGGGGAGAGAAAGGAGGAAGGGAAAGAATTTTGAACTCAATTTTTAAAAATGAAAATTTAATTTACATGTAATTTAAAAAATAAAATATATACTGCCAGAGAAAATTCCAGATAGGACAATAAAAGTTCCCAGAATCAAGAGACATAGTTTTATGTAAGAGGAATAGCAAGGGGGCCAGTGTCATTGGATGACAAAATACATGGAGGGAATTACAGTATAAGAGGAATGGAAGGTAGAAAGCAGCCAAGTGAAGGATTTTATATTAATTCTTGAGGTTGTAAAGAAGCATTGGAGCTAATCGAATAAGGAGGTGGTGCATTTAGATCTCTGCTTTATAAAGATCATTTTGGCAGATGAATAAAGGATAGACTTGAAGAGGGACTTGAGGCAGGGAAATCAATCAGAAAGCCATTGCAATACAGTAGGCTTGAAGAGAAGAGGACATGCACCAGAGAATCCAATGTGTGAGTGGGAAAAATAGATATATATAATTTATGTTTGAAAAAGTGAGGCTAAGTAACTTACCCAAGGTCACATAGCTAAGGAGGTGTAGAACTTGAGTCTAGGGGATTTCCCTCTGCACCATCCCCCAAACCAAGCAAGCTAGCCAGTCACTTGAAAAAGTATTTGTGAAGCTGTATAAAATCTTTACTCCTGTCTTGTAGAGAGAAGAAAATATAGGAAAGGACATTGAGGAAATGATCATTTTTATCACTATATAATGCTTCAGTTGTGTTTGCCCTTCCTTTCTTCCCAAATTGAATGCAGTTTTTTTGTCTGGGGTTAAGAGCCAGACATCCAAAGGAGACCTCAGAGTTAACATGTGGACTCACTCAATAAAGCATACCAGCAAAAAAGACACTTAAAGGGCTTAGTTTTCCTCCTACCTTGTTCTCTCTCTCTCTCTCTCTCTCTCTCTCTCTCTCTCTCTCTCTCTCTCTCTCTCTCTCTCTCTCTCTCTCTCTGTCACTCCCTCCCTCCCTCCCTCCCTCCTTCTATCTCTCTCTCTCATCACCATTACAATTGCTTCAAAGAGCTTATAGCGACTTAGTTACACTTGGTGGGAAATGATGTTGTATTTAAGGAGTAATCCCAATGTCAAAATCATTGGAAGAGTGATGTAGAGACCACCACCACCACCACCACCCCCCCAGGATAGAAGATATTCAAGCAAGAGCTTGGAATTAAAAAGCAGACACTGCCATTCTCTAACAAGGGTACCACTTGGTGGAAGCTGCCTTTTTAGTCCCTGCTAATATGATAAATGTGAAGAAAAGCAAATTTGCCTCAGTTATTTCACAAGGTGATAAATGACAGGAATTGTGATTGTATAATACCAATACCACTAGAAAATTGAAAATTTTAAAAATGAAATGTGATTTTCAGTTGCATAATACAGTAAATAACAGGCCACTCACAATATTACCAAAGTGGTGGAAAATTCTCCACCACTGCTATTGTCCTTATGCTTCTCTGGTTTGGCAAAGGAAATAGGAAGATGGGAATGTCACTAATTGTAAGTGACCATCTGCAGTCAGACATTTTCTTTTCTTTGCTGAATAACATTTCCCATCAATTCAATTTGATTGGATCCACAAGCATCTATCAAGTTTCTACTGTGTGCCACATACTGCAGTAAGCACTATGGATGGAAAAACAGAAAGGAAATAATCCTCAACCACAGGAAGCTTATAGTCTATGTGAAGGGCTACAACATGATGTAAGAGTGAGCACCCCAACATACACAATGGTCCTGCTATCACAGATTCTTAGATCTGCATTCATAAAAGGAAAGACAACTTTTGAGGGGTAAACAATCAATTTAATCAAGCACATGTATCATTCCTTTAACCAAGCACATATATTGCTCACCTAGTTCAGGGGAGTCAGCACCTTGAACTTCAAAGAAAGTACAGAGAAATAAAAAAAATCAACAGACATGGCTTCCTCTGCCTGACCATCAACAGAGAGGTCCAACTGTCTGACTATAGTCACCAGAGAGGAAAGCACCAACATCTGGGTTTTCCAAGGTGGGGAGGGGGCTCCTTAATGGCCTCCAAGAGTCCTCATCTGGCCAAAGAAACACTTCCAGTCAGTAAGCCCGCAAAGTAAAACCTCACCCTCAGAATATTTATACCCTTTTCAGAGCCATAGGGCATAACCCAATGACCCAGTGCCTCAATAGAAAAAACAAAAGGTACTTGTGACCCTCCTACAAAACCACTCACCTAATCAAGCTTCCCTCAATAGGCAGGCCCATCAATGGATGGAGACTATCGTCTTTAATCACATTATTCAATCAGAGGCACTTTTAGTAAAACAAAAGCAGCAAAAGACCCTAATTTGAATGTCATCACACATGAATATGCCTAAGTAAGTACAAAGTGAAGTATACTATACCAAAAGGGCACTCTACTTGAAGCCAGGAAAACTTGCATTTCTATCCCACTTTCTACACCTATTTGTATACCCATGAGAAAGTCATTGGGCCTTAGTTTTCTCATTTCTAAAATGGGATTTAAAATACCCATAGTGCCTCTCTCCCAGAATTAGTATGAAGCTCAAGGGAAATAATGGACAGCTTACTTTACAAGCTTTAAGGCACTATATCTGTGTGTGTGTATCAGTTATAATCATTAAGTCGAATTTGGAAGGAAGAATGACAATTGGAGGGAGTGAGAAAAGTTCACATAGGAGGTCCCATTTGAGTTCCTCTTTAAAAGGAGTTAGAGATTCAAAGAGCTGGAGGTGAGGAGGGAGAGTATTTCAAATAAAGGAGAGAGTTTTTACAAAGGCACAGGGGGGAGATGGAATATCAGGCATGGAAAATGGATAGATGGATGGATGAGTGGGTGGATGGATGGATGGAGCATATAAGTACTTATTACATGCAAATCAATCAGCTAAAAATCAGAGCTACAAAGCAAATAAGAGGTCACTGCTTTCAAGAAGTTCACATTATAACGGGAGAATAACTCATATGAAAGGTTTCAGCTACAAGTCAGATGGAAAGGTCCCATAGTCCTTAGGGTACAGCAGCAAAGCAGATGGTAATGGCTCTTCTTTAATGTCATTTCCACAGATATCGTAACAATTTCTAATGTGAAACCATTTGATAATGCCAAGGACTTTGGTGAGGAGAATTTTTTCTGAGTATTCCATAGCTGTGGCTATAGCAACGGCAGGAGGAGTGTCCAGGTTGTATCTCAACAGGGGTTGCTTCTCAGGATAATAACTGAAGGTACTAGACTGGAAGCATCGCCATCTCCAAGTTCTTGGGTTCAGCATCCTGGGATGTTTCTACAAAGGTCTGAAGGAAGACAATGGTCCGTGTGGTGGTAGGGACTTTACTTGTCTGGCATAATTGTTGCTTCAGCTGGGAGAGCAGCAAGTAAGTCAGCCTGAATGAAAGAGAGGGCATGGAAGAAGGAATAATGTAAAATCAGTCCAAAAAGTTAGAGTGGAATCAGATTATGAAGGGTTTTAAATGCCAGAGGAATTTGTAATTTATCAACAAGACATAAGGGAACCACTAAAGCCTGCTGACCAGTGAAGTGATATGGTCAGACCTGTGCTTTCGAAATATCATTTTAGCAGCTATATAGAGGGGAGTTTGGAAAGGAGAAACATATAAGGAGTCACAAAAGCCTTAGCATAGTTTAAGTTTTCATCACTTCAGAAATATAAATGCTACAAACTTACAAAAACATTTGAAAAGTTTGTTATTTTAATTTTTATAATAACAACACATTAAAATTCAGTGTAACTACCGCCTTACACTATACATCTCTCTAGTTAATCTTAGAACTTTGTAAAAAAAAAAAAAAAAAAAAAACACGTACATCACTTACTGCTTTATGTTTGAAAGGCTTTCTTTTGTGCACACAAAGTATAATGACAAGGTGCTCTGCCTTGGGACAAGTATCTGACCAACTTCTACACAGGATTTTTTTTTTTCAAAGAAGCAAGAGGTACTCTTTCTGATATGATTTGGAATCAGTTTTGGTTTTGTTTCTAGTTTCAATTTTAATAAATCCTAGTGGAAATGGGGATCACATGTAATATGACTGTACCGTAGAGATGGAATCTGATCTCTATTACCTTTGACAGTCAGTTAAAAGACCTCTTTGAATTAGCCCAAAAAATTATGACACAAAGTTGGGAACTGGGAAACATGAAGGGTGGAAAACTCATCTGGAGTCTTGGGCAAAGTGGAAAATGGTTGGCCCATAGCTATATCTGTGAGAAGAGAAATAAAAAATGATGTGTCTCCTTAGTACAGGAAAAGGTCTGAAGACAAATAATTAATAATTCCTATTTCTGCTCCACTCTAATGGGTACATACCACTTTCCTTACTATAGTTTTATCAAGTACTATTGCCCTCATTTTACACACAGGAAATTGAGGGTTAGAGAGTCAAAGAGCTTTCAGGGAATCAAATAATTAGTGTCAAAGCCAGGATTTAAACCCAAATTTCCTGTTGCAAGGTTCAGGGCTTTTTCGAATGTAACATTTGTCTTTCAAATAAAAGTTGTATAGTACAGTAAAATAGAATTACAGAATCTCAAGGATAGAAGGGAATTTAGTGGTCATATAACCCAGTCTAAGGCTAACCAAGATCCCCCTCTATAACAAACCTAACAAATGGCCATCTGGCTTTTGCTTGAAGGCTTCCAGTGAAGGCGAACCCAATCTTTCCTGAAGCAAGTCATTTCACTTTAGATTACTGATCAGTGGGAAGCTTGTCCTGGCATCTTGCCCAAATCCACCTCCTTGTAGCCTCCCCCACTGCTCCTAGTTCTGCTCTCTGGAATTAAGCAAAAGCAACCTAATCACCTCTCTCGTTATAGCCCTACAAATACTTGAAGGTAGCTATCAGGTCTCCCCCAAGCTTTCTCTTCTTTAGGGCAACATCCCCAGGTCCTTAAACCAATCCTCAAATAACAGGAACTCAAGGCCCCTAGCAACTCTGGTTGACTGCTTTCAATAGTCTCCAGTTCTTTCACACAAAGGCCTAGCACTGAGCCCTGGATAAATTGAAAGATGTCATCCATGCAGTAAAGGCTGTTCACTCATCTTTCCTCATTTTTCTCAGATTTAGAAATGATCCTAATGTGACACTTTAGGAGAAAAAAAAGGAGATATCACTCTGATTAATTAGGATAGCAAAAGCCTCCTGGAGATTTCATTTCCAACTGAACTCCCAACATGCATGTGCATTCCCGGAGAGCAATGTTGCATCAAACATGGAGGAAAACATGTCATTTATGCTAATATTCTGCCCTTCTAAAGGAAAATGACAGCTTTCTACTCAACCCTCAAAGTGCAACACAAAAGAACACCTGGCATCATGAATAAATTGAAAAAAGGGGTTCTGTTTTTCTAACAAAGTTTTATCATTAGATTCAGCATTTCAGAATCCACTGTTGGTACCAGCCATCTTCCTAAAGACCAATGATGCTGTTAGCTGAGGCAGTGGGAGAGCCCAGGGGAAGAGGCAGAATTGGTTTTCCAATCATTCCACAGTCACTAAAAAGTCTGCAGTGTTGAGTATTTCAAAATTAAACATCTGGTTGAAAGATCTGTTATTTTTATGATTTTTTTAAACACCAACAAGAAAGTCACACTGAACCAAGTTTCCTCCTCTTTCTTTCTCTGTCTCTTTCATAACTACCTGGTTTCATGATAGATTCTGGAAGCCTTGGGCTAGACAAGAAAAATAAAACTTTCCTCCTGTTTCATTTTCCACTTGGTTCTGCCTCCTACCTTGTGAATTCTTTCCTATCTCCTTCCAATAGTCTGCCTGGGACTGGGGCTTTATCATAACTGCCTCCAAAAGAGTAAAAAGCAAATCTCTTCAAATGCTCAAAGAAAATTCAGAAGCAATCTAATGAACTGTCAGTGGAAAGGGGGATGGAAGTGCCTTCCTAAATGAGCATCCATGATAGAGCTAAGTCCCTTAATCCATTCTACCCAGCTGCTCCCTGGCTCCCAGGAGTTCAGGAGAGGGGCAGCCTGGGTCTATCCCTCATTGGCAACTGCAAGGGATATCTTTGAAGAGATATTGATTGAAAGTTATCTACTCAATGTGGACGTGGATCAGAGGCCTTAAAAATTGGAAGGAACCTTCAATATAGGCCAATCCAAGACCCTCATTGTAGCACTTGGAGAAACTCACATTATCAAAAGGGAAGTTGATCAAATAGGATAAAGTACTTTAAGTTCTTTATAAACTTGAAAATCAACCAAACAAGCATTTATTAAGTGCCTACTATGTGCTTAGAACAACTAGGTGGCACTATAGTGGATAGAGTCATGGACCTGAATTCAGGAAGACTCTTCTACATCAAATCTGGACTCAGATACTTATTAACTATGAGACCCTGGACAAGTCGCTTAACCCTGTTTGCTTCAGTTTCTTCATCTGCAAAACAAGCTGGAAAAGAAAATGGCAAACCCCTCCAATATCTCTGCCAAGAAAACTGCAATTGTGGGAGTTTTCTGAACCACAGATAGGAATTCTATGTCCTTATTCCTGAGCACATAGGCTAAAGGATAAAATAATTCCTACTTAAAAATGAGCTTATGTTTCAATGCTACATAAATGTCATTCTATTAATAAAATGACTAGACTGAGGTCTCATGGTTAATAGGAACAGAATCAAGATTTGAGCCCAAGTCTTCCTGATTCCAGACATAGTGATCATTATAGCACAGTTTATGAAAAGACAGAAAAAATGATTTTCACTGACTCCTCTAAAATTTCTTTCTAGTTCTACCCTGGTTTCAACCTTGGTCTAATCGGAGTTATTGTTAAGCGTCTCTTTTCACCTTAGGCAACAGCAGATCAATGAACCATTCTACAAGCATTATTTAAGTACCTACTATGTGCCTGATACTATTAGGTGGGGGAGTAGGTATAGTAGGTAGGGATGCAAAGATAAAAAGAAGCTTGCCTTCTAACAAATCTTTTTATTGTAAGTCTAGATGATCAAGAGACCTCAGAAACTAAGTCCAGAAACTTCATTTTAGTGCAACTGAGGCTCAAGAGAGTTCAGTGACTTATACATAGTTATAGATAAGTAAATGTTAGAGGCAAGATTTAAACCTAACTCTTCTTATTCTAGAACTTTTACACTGTACCAAGATATTTGGGGAATTGGTGGCTTTCC
This sequence comes from Bettongia penicillata ogilbyi, assembly GCA_023548195.1. Classification (NCBI taxonomy): domain Eukaryota; kingdom Metazoa; phylum Chordata; class Mammalia; order Diprotodontia; family Potoroidae; genus Bettongia; species Bettongia penicillata. The sequence goes on along the minus strand of JAJHZJ010000002.1, from coordinate 802,903 downwards.
CATCATTCCAAGAGGCAGCATGGCACAGTGGACAGAGCAATGTTCTTGAAGTCAGGAATGGCTAGAATTAATCCTTCCTAAGACACATACTAGTTATGAGACATTGAGCAAGTCCCAACCACTCTGAGTTTCTGTCATCTACAAAAGAAGAGGATTGGATTCAATGGACCATTCTAGACCTAAATCTTCAACTCTACGAATGTTCGGTGGGCCAGTGAAGTTAAAGCTTTTATTGTGGACATTTTAACACCCATGGAAGAAAAGTCCAAGATGTAACTTAAGACAACCATAGCGCATGGCATGAGGGAATGTGAAGAGGAAGAGAAGGGCAAGGCAAAAAATACTACCAGGTCTCAGTGGCAGAGAGGGAAGAATGCTACTTCATGACAGTTGCCAGGCTACAGGTGAAATAGTCTTTAAGCCACTAACAGAGAGGAAGAGAGAAGAAGGGAGAGGAGAAGATGGGGGAGAGGGAGCAGAAATGTGAGGAAGGAAGGGAAGGAAATAGAGGCAATTTGTGGATCTAGCCATGTGAGTTTGCCTTCAATTTCCCACCCCCCATTAGAGCAATCAATGGTCTCTGCAGGAAGATACTGTCTCTTCTCTGAAATGCTCCACATTTGCTCCTGCCAACACATAAGTGATTTCAAGGACAGGAAATAAAAGTCTCTCTAAAAATAAAAGTGCTCAGCAAAAAAAAAAAATGACACTAAAAAAAATGACACTGACCATTGGCAGAGAATTAAAAGGCAGGGAAAGACAGGGATGAGAAAAGGCATTGTGTTCAATTCTCAATTTATCCAAAAATGCTCTTCTTACTGGGGAATGAGTTCCTCTTAAAAGCTTGTGTATGTGTGTGTGTGCATGTGTGTGTGTGTATGCATGTGTGTATGTGTGTGTGTATGCTGTGTTGTGCTGTGTTCACATGAGGTCACAAAAGTGAAGGGTCCTCCAAAGATATCTGGTCCAGTTCATAACTGAACGAGCTCCCCTTGCAGTAAACCTGACAAGTGATCACCTGGTCTTTGCTTGACAATGATGAAGAATCAATGATCTGCCAAGGTAACCCACTGAACCTTGGGATCACTTTAGTGACAAGAAAGTTGAGACATCCCATCAAGCCTGAATTCACCTCTTTTCAACTTTCAACAATAGCTCACAAAATCTTCTAGGGAAGGAAGGGAGATAGGAGGCCACCAAATCCAACCTTCACTTGAAGAATCCCCACCAAAACATTCCTGAGAAGTGATCATTCAGGTTTTGCTTGAAGACTTCCAGTGAGAGGGAAGTCCTACCATTTGAGAGAGCCCATTCCACTTTGGGACAGTTGTCAATGGTAGGAAGTTATTTCCTCATGTCGAGCCAAAATTCACCTCTGAAATTTCCATTCATTGTTTCTTACTCTTTCCTCTAAGGCTAAAAATGGCTGTAATGCTCCTTCCTCATAATATCCCTTCAACTACTTAAAAATATTGATCACTTACATGGAATTGTGTTGTTCTTTTTTTACTACTCGTATAATCTGTCAAATTGCTTGCCTTCTCAATGAGAGGGGAAAGGAAGGGAGGGAGAGAATTTGGAACTCAAAATTTGAAGAATAAAAGAATGTTGAAATCGTTTTTACATGTAATTGAGAAAAATAAAATATTAAATTATATTTTAAAAAGTTAAAAAATATTGGCCATAGTCTTGATCATGGTCCAGTCTTCTCTTTTCTGGGTCAAACATACTTGGATCGTCAGTTCCTTCAACAGATCTCCAAAAGATGTGTTCCCCATTCCTCTTCCCATCCTAATTACCCTTCTCTGGGCATGACAATTATTATTAAATAGAATATATATAGCACTGTAAGACTTGCAAAGCACTTTATACATCTTATTTTATCCCCACAACATCTCTATGAGGTGAGGTTTTTAATCTCTTTTAAAGATGAGGAAACTGAAAGTAAGTGATTTGCTCAGGACCACATAGCCAGTCAATGGATAAGGTAAAATTTAAAACTGAGGTCTTTCCATGCCTAAGAGGACTATAGATTCAGACTTCCCTCATCCTGAGCATTCTTTCAATGCAGGCCTAGGACAGAATTAGTTTTAGTGTCTAAACTGTTGACTTTTGTCATCAACGAAGTGCAACACTCTATTACAACAATTATGTTGTTTTAATAAGGGAAACTATATGACTAAGAATCAATGTGTTTCCCTCTTCTATGGCTTAGGTGAATTTATTTTTGATAAAAAAAATAGTTCAATTATAATAGCTCTGACCCCCCAGTTAGGAAGTTCTTAATATTTAGGCAAAGGCCAGATTCTCAGTCTTAATGTATAGTTATATCTCTCTAGTTAATCCTTGACCTTCTTATAATTGAGATAAAATTCAAGTTATTGGACACATGTGAGTAATAAAACAATAGATTATATTATTGTGTCTATGGATAGAGAAACAAGAGGAGAAACTGAAGGAAACGATGCCTTTTTCTCGGGTCCTCCCTCAGTCCTTGAGTAGGGAGATTCACTGGTAGCATCAGCCTTCTTCTTCTCTAAAATGCCTGTATGGCCAATAATCCACCTCATCCCCTCCCTTCTCTGTCACAGCTCAGTCCTACTTTCTCTCTTTGTGCTATTTGTCCCTGTGCTACCATTTGTTTTTCTCCAACTCTGCAGGAACCCTGTCCTTCCTCTGTGCTTCCTTCTTGGCTCCTCAGAATCTCTATCTAGTTCTCAGCGCCTCCTTTCTACATGAGTTTCTTGGAATAGCACTGTTCTAAGAGGTCATGAGTGGGAAAAGTTTAAGAAGCCCTGCCTTAGAACATGACCAAGTCTCTCATTCAATGACTTTGATTCAAAGACATATACAGGCCCTATTCACACAGTTCTGACAAAGTGAATTACTTAAAAGTAGGTGGGAAGGGATACATTATCATCAGACTCTCACCTTTACAGAAAAATGAATAATTCCATCTACTACCAAGATATTAGTTTAAAGAGGGAAAGGACACTACTAATAATAAGGGAAATCAGTGAAGGCTTCAAGAAGGAGGTGACATCCAAACTGACACTTTAAGAAAACTAAGGGGAGGTAAGAACAGATTGGGTTCCAGGCATGGAAGATAAACTGTGCAAAAGCATAAAGTTGGGAGATGTTAAAGGAATATTAAGTAGAATAGGGAAATAATAGGTAATGTCTAGAAAGGTAAACCAGTGGCAGATTGAAAAAGACTTTAAACACCAAACAGAACACTCCATATTTTATTTAAAAGTAATAGTGAGCCACAGAAGATTCTTGAGTTGGGCAGTGATATGGTCAAGTATGTACGTTACATAAATAAGGCGAGCTGTCTTAGTTTTAAAGATCTCTCAAGAAGATGCCACAAAATCTCATAGGTGAAAGTGGCAAATCAGTGAAAAAGCATTTATTAAGCACTCACTATAGGCTAGATACTGTGTTAATGAAACCTAGAGTCATTTCCATGGTTGATCTTTTAATGAAAAATGGCTTCTGACATTTTGAGTTGTTTTCTGTTTGTGTCTAAGGGACTTTTGCATACACATGCAATTGCATGGTCATGGTCCAATGACTTATGCATGCATGCATGACTTATAACATAGGCATAGCCAGGAGGAGAGGGAAGGGATCAGAAACTGTTGTCCAGAATACAGCTGTTGCTGAGCTAACTGACCTTCTGAGGTCACTAGTCAGCAAAGGAGTCAAGAAAACCAAAATTCAAATCTGGGTTCAGACACTTCCTTTCTGGGCAATCTCTGTTTGCCTCAGTTTCCTCAACTGTACATTTTTAATAATAATAGTACCTACCTCCCAACTTTTTAATGAGGATAAAATGTGATAAAATTTGTATAGTTCTTAGCCCAGCACCTGGCATATAACATGTGTTTCCTTCCTTTCTGATCTCACCATATAATCATCATCACCCAAAACATTTTCTTAGCCCAGCACCTGGCATATAACATGTGTTTCCTTCCTTTCTGATCTCACCATATAATCATCATCACCCAAAACATTTTCTATTTTCTTTGCCTGGTACTTCAGCAGCTCACAGACCAGCACACAAAAGGCTTTCCCCAAGACAGGCTCAACACATGGCAAGACAAAATCGAAGCAAAACAGACCTCCCTGAAAAAGTCACCTGACCACCCCAAAGATGACACAGTTGATGCTCCCTCCCTCTCTTTCCTACATTATCACTTCTACCTCCACTGTTTAGTAAGATCACCTATAAAAACACTAAGTCAGATGATCTTCCTCACCCTGTTTTTACCTGGTCCCTGTGGAAGCCTCAGAAGATAAAATGACTGTGTCTTATTAGAATTATTGCCCAGTGCTGCTCCCTTCCTGACCCCACAGCTCAACTGTTCTGGCTCCTTAGTGGGATAATGTCCTCTAAATATCCTCTGATTATATCCCAGTGGCTCCAAAATTTTACTGTGAGAAATTGCTAGGTATAGGGAAGAGCGTAAATCCAACTCACTTCTTTTTTTGGTCCTCAGGAAAAGAGAAAGCATCTAATCATTGCCCTCCATATAATGTCCTACCTACATTTCGCCTGTTTGGACCCAAATCAGCATTTTCTCATCAGATGCCATTTCTAGAGGTCAGTACAAAGCTGACAAGATGTACAACAGAATAATCATTTCCCCTGGGTTTCCAGCCAGCTATATTTTACTTGTCATATATCTCCCCTCATGATAATAAATAAGGACTCTGAATGACAAGCCAATGGGCTTTTCTGGTTGAACACAAATCAGATTCCTCTATTGTCTTGCTAGCAAAAATATTTCCCAGTCTTTTCACAACACACCCTGTAAGAAGTCAGTCAGAGCCATAAGGCACTGACCCCAGAGCTTAGGAAACAGAGGGAGAAATGTATATTGGGGAAAGGGAATTTAGGCACATGATTTAGAGTTGGAATGTATCTTGTCTAGTTCTTACCTCAGACTGTATGAGGAAAGTCATTGGGCTACACTAGTTTAGAGCTGTTGGTCTCAGCCTCAGAATGAGAAGAGGGGAGGTGGCTGCCCTGGTTTGGAGGTGTTAATCCTAGCGTGAGAGGGACACTAGGTTGCCTTAGTATCCTTCCCTGCCTCCTACTCCCTAGAGTATCTCCAGTTAGAACCAAGTGCCTTTTCCTTGAGGCCTTTGATTGGTATGAGTTATGAGATTCAAATGAGATAATATACATAAAGGATTTCACAAACATTACCAGATAACACACTAGCTAAGAGGGGCCATTGCTTTCAACAGCACAAGACACAGTGGCTAGAGGACAGACACCAGAGTGAGGAAGACTGATCACAGCCTGCCTCTGCCACAGACTGGTATTATAATAAGGGACAAACCAGAATATGCACCAGTCTGCACTGGTAGAGGGAGGCCTCTATATTTTTTATAGGAAAATTACTTTACGTTCAGTGTTGCCTATCCTGTTTTATCATACTGCATAAACCCTTTAGTACCAGAAATTGATCCTGACAGAAGGCTTTTAAGCAAAGGAATGACATAAGAAAACCCATATTTAAAAAGATGAATATAGCAATATCATATTTCTTCCAATAAACTCAAAAGGGCAAACTAGGGTGGAATTTAGTCTACCTGAATCATAAGATTTTGTGAGCCAGAAGGACTTTGATGCTGAATACTATGTCTTTATGAAGGGTCTTCCTTTGCCCACCCATTTATTCACAGATTTAAAAAGGGGGCACTGAGATAAGAATACTAAGAAACCTCTCTCCCCTACTAACTCAGATGTTCACCTCTCTAGATCTCCAGAGGATAGAATTTGTCTTTCTGAAGAAAAACACACAATTCAAGAAAACTTTGGAAGGAACAGGAACATTTGGTTATTTTTTCATTTAGCAAGGCTTGATGAAAGCCTTCCTTACCGAGTCTGCCTAATTGGGTGGGCAGCCTCCCCTGTTCAGTGCTGGCAGAGGGAAATGAAGCTGATCAGATTGCTTGGTCCCCAGACCGGGCTCTGCCAATCCATCAAAGTTGGTCCTCCCTTCCTGACCTCCTCTTCCAAGGAAGATGCCCCAAATGGCCACTCGATGTAGATTCATAGCCAGCCCACTTCCTCCTTAATTCCAACTTCACCTCATGTTGGGCTTTTTAATTATCCTGCTGAGGAGCTGTGTGCACTGTTTACTCGATGTTCTGGAAACTTCGTAATCTTTGTCTTCTGCTGCTGAGAAGCCCACAGAAATAATAACAATATTAGCATGTTGCATGAGTCAAAGGAAGCTCAGGGGAACTGTTCATCCTTGACAATACCAGAGGTAGTTGGCCAGATCTTGGACCCAGGAAAGAGGGGCCCAAGTGAGCTGTCCCCATCGGCAACCCCATTTATTTCAAGCCTTAACCAGCTTCAGCTACTACCACTGCTGCAGTTTAATTTACAAACAGTTCCCCCAAGTATTGACTCTTTCTGCATTGGCTGCAGCAATCAGTCCATTTGTAAGTATTTATTAAATGTTATCACATGCCAGGTACTGTACTAAGCACTAAGGATACAAAGAAAAGTGAAAACAGAGTCCCTACTGGCCTGAAAGGAGCTGTCTTCAAATGGGGGGGGGGAACAAGATGTCAATAGAAAAGCATATAAAAAAGTCCCACAGACCAGACAAAAGGTAACTATAAAGGAGGAGATTCCAGAAGCTGAGAAGCAAGCAGAGGGAAGGAAGCCTCCCTGAGGCTATTATACAGAATGCGAGTTTCTTGAAAGCCAGACCTGTACTTTTGCCTTTCTTCGTATCCCCAGCACTTAAAACAGAGCCTGACACAGTGAGGGCTTCATAAATAACTGTGGACTTCCCTGGCATGAATACATGGCATAGTAGATCGAATGCTAGACCTTGAACTGGGAACCCCTGAATTTGAATTTTGTCAATGCCAGGATTCAATGACATGTAAACAATTAATATAACTTCTCTCAGCCTCAGTTCCATCCTCTGTAAAATGGGGATAAAAATAGTACCAACCTCCTAGGGTGATTGTGAGAACCAAATGAGATTATATGTGTAGAGAATTTTGTAAACCTTAAAGTGCTAGATAACTGTGAGCTACTACTATAGATGCTAACTCTACTGAGGACCTCTCCTGTCCAGAATCTTTACCCAGGTAAAGATGGCACATAGTTAAAGTCGGTCTTCAGTCTCCTGCTAATATCTTTTCAATCAATCTACAAACAGAATGACTCTCATCTCTCTTCCACATGTCAGCTCTTTCAATATTTAAAGTCCACCCTTCCATCTACCCTAAATCATCTCTTCTCCAGGTTAAACATTCCTAACTCCTTAAAATAAATGTCACATGAAATGGTTTAACAGGATCAGAAATTTCGAACTATAGAGTCTAAGTCCTTTGTTTTGCAGATGACGAAACTGAGACCCAAAATGTCAAGTGAATTGCCTAAGGCATATAGGAAGTAAGAAATGGAATCTGAACTCAGATCCTGGCTCCAAATCTAGTCTTCCTTCCACTGTATTTTATGAGTCCAAGCCCCTGTTTCCTATAGAGCCCTCAAATAAATAACCACAGAGTCCAAAGAGAGAAGCCCATCACTCAGTAGAATGTGATGGAGGTATACACACACACACACTCCACAACACAATAGCATAGAGACATGTGACCATAGAATGACCACAACTGCAACATTACTGCAGTACAGAAGCCTGAAGCTACTTTCATTCCATTACTGCCTTTGGGGAATTCACATGGGAAAACATAATCAACTCATATTCATTAAGCACCTGCAACACAAAGGATACAAAGAAAAGAAAAAAAACTCCCCTCAAGGAGCTTATAGTCTAATAGGGGGCACAATATGTGTGTATATATGATAGATTAAAGATAATCTCAAGAGAGAAGCCACAAAGATAAATGAAGGTTGTAAAAGATTTTTAGAAGAAGTTAAAACTTCAAGTGAGACATGAAAGAAGCCTTGGAGACAGAGATGAGAAGGGATAAAGTTTCAAGTGAGGGAGACAGCTCTAATGGCCAGTAAAGTAGGATCTTTTGCTGTTTTTGTTTTAGTATAATCCAGTTCCTCCAATTGAATAATGGGATTAAAGAAGATCTTCCCTGTCCATTAATGGATCTGGGAAGATTTGTAGGAAGGTCCATACCTTTTGTTAATGAGGTACCGATTCTCAAGGGTTGTGATGCCCTCTGGCTCTGAAAAATGTATAAGTACTCTGAGGTGAGGATTTATTTTGGGGCTCACTTACTGGAAATGTTTGTTTGGCCAAACAAGACACTGGGAAGCTTCTAAAGAGCCCTCCAGCTTTGAAAACACAGATGTTGGTGCTTCTCTCTCTGGTAACTATGTATGTGTGGTCAGACAGTTATTTGTCTGTTCATCTGTGATGTATGTATTGCTTATATCAGACAGCTGGAAGCACTGTCTGTTGATTCTTGATTCTGTATTTTCTCTGAAGTTCAGGGTTTTTCCCCTGAACTAAGTGAATGATATATGTGCTTGATTAAAGTGATTGTTGACCCCTCAAGTTACTTTCCTTTTAGAAAAGCAGATAAAAGAACCGATGACAGCAGGCCCTTCTCTGTATGTCGCGGTGTTTGCCTTTACAACGGCCCATAAAGAAAACTCAGATTTGGGAGGAGAGAGTATCATGTGTGAGGAACATCAAGGAGGCCAGAGTCATTGCATAATAGTTGGGGGTGGAGGGAAGCAAGTCATAAGAAAACTAGAAGAGTGGAAAGGGGGTTGATTATAAAGGGCTTTAAAACCCAGGCAGATTATATTTGATCCTGCAGGCAATGAGTAGCCATTGGAGCTCATTGAACAGAGGTTTTGCATGGTCAGATCTGACCTTTAGGAAGATCACTTTGACAATTGAAGCAGAACATGCACTGGAGTGAGGAGAGACCAGAGCAATTAGTAAGCTACATCAATAGTAGGTTGTTGTCCGCTCTTAAAGAGGACCAAAAATGATATCACTATGTAAGTTACGGTGCACCTGACAGTGGCTGATCAGGCAAACTCAGAATGCTCTACCACAGGTCAGGCATTGCACCGAGGTGGTGGCAGCGTCAGAGGAGAAAAGGAGGCATATACAAGAGATATTATGAATGTAGAAATAGCAAGATTTGCAAATGACTGTATATAGGAAGTGTAAAAGAGACCTAGATTTTGAGCCTGGTGATTGGGGAGGATAAGAAAAAGAAGGGAATAAGTGCTTACTTTGTGCTAGACACTTTACAAATATTATCCCATTTGATCATTGACTTGGATGGTGTTACCCTCCCTCCACAGCAATAGGGAAGTTAGGAAGAGGGGAGGCTTGCAGGGAGAGGGAAGTAATATAAGGAGTTCAGTTTGGGTGATATGTTAAGTTTAAGATGTCACAAACAGAACATCCAGTGCTGGACATCTAATAAATAGTTGAAGATGTGAGACTAAAGGTCAGGAGATGGGTTATGGTTAAACAAAGATCTGAAAATCATCTGTGTAAAAGCGAAAATTTAATCCATGAGAGCTAATGAGATTGCCAAATGAAATGGCATAGACCGTGAAGAGAAGAGGGCCTAGGACAACACTTCAGAGGACACCATGATTAATAGGAATGACTTAGATAAGGATTCTGGAAATGACTGAGAAGGAACAGACAGAGAGAGAATGAGGAGAGAAAGCTGTATCACAGAAAACTAGAGAGAAGAGAGTATTGAGAAAAACAGAGAGATTGACAGTGTTGAAGGCTATAAAGAAGTCAATAAAGATGAGAATTGAGAAAAGGCCACTAGATTTGTTGATTAAGAGCTCATTGGTAACTACGGAAAGAGCAGTTTCAGTTGAGTAATGGGGTTGGAAGCCAGACTACAGGAAGGTAAGAACAGAGTGACAGGAAAGTAAGTGAAGACATCAATTATAGAGAGCCTTCTCAAGGAGTTTAGCCACAAAAGGGAGGAGATATATAGAATGATGGCTAGCAGGAATAGATAACTCAGGCTTTTTTGAGGTTTGGAGAGATGTGCATGTATTTGTAGACAACAGGGAATTAACTAGTACACAGAGAAAGATAGAAGGCAAATGAATGATTGGAAATAAAGGAGAAAAATGATGGGATGGAACAGAATCACTTGTGTATTTAGAAGGATTTGCCTTGACAAGAAAGGCTACCTCTTCATAGAAACGGGGTAAAGTAAGAGAAAGAGGGCATCTGGGTAATATAAGATGAAGCAGAAATGGGAGAAAAGGGGAACTCTTAAAGAGTAATAACTGGGGAGGGGGGAAGAATACAGCTCACTTGTTCTGAGAATGGCATCATTTCAGTACAATACACAGGAGGAAGATTTGGGAAAGGTCAAGAAATTGTTGCAAAAGTATTTTGAGACCTGCATTCTCAGGTGTATTCATCGCTGTGTCTCCCTGGGGCTCCCCCATAAGAAAGGAATCCATTTTCTGTGAGGATTTCTAGTATGGTAAAATATCTAAAGACAGATGTCACTGGCCTTTGTGGGAAGTGAAAGTGAGAGGACAGGGAGTTGTGTATCACATCACAACACAAAGTCTTGGATGAGATCCAGAGACTGTAACTGAACACTGTTTATTGGAATTCTACCCATGCTTGAAGTCCCAAAAGTCACCTTCCCTCCAAAGTCCTCCTCAATTCTTAAGTCCTATGTGACTTCTTCTTGCTCTGAACACTCATACTGGTCAGTCATTCAGTCATTGTTTATTATGTGCCAGACACAGGGCTAAGACAAAATAGTCCTTTGAGAAGCTTCCATTCTAATGTGCATACAATATTTATACTGAGAAGGAAGAAAAATCCAGAGGGAAGGCACTATCAGCTGGGAAACCAGAAGGTTGTACTGAAAAAGGTAGAGGTTGAAGAGGCTTCAAGGAAGATAGGTGGTGGTGAGAGGCAAGGGAATTCCAGATTTGGGGGAGACTAGTGCAAAGACATAGAGATAAGAATGTAGTGTGGTAGCTAGATTGAAGAGTATTTGGAGGGAAGCAGTGTGAAGAAGCCTGGGAAGGTAGGAAATGACTCACTTATGAAAAGTTTTAAATGGCAAAAATGAGTTTCTTTTTTTATGTGGGAGGTATTAGAGAGCAACTCGAGCTCATTGAACCGGGGTTGGTAATATGGTCAGACTTACGCTTTCGAAAAGTCACCTTGGAAGCTGAGTGAAGAATGGATTGAAATGAGATGGAACTGGAACAGAGAACTCAGCTAAAAAAACGATTGCAATAGTCCAAGTGAGCGATATAAGGGCTTGAACTAGGGATATGGCCTTTGAAAGAAAGAGGATATGTCTGAGAGATGAGAAAGTACAAATCACAAGATTTGGCAATTGATTAGATATGGGAAGAGAGTGTGAATGAGGCGCCAAGGATAATGGCTAGGTTGTGGGCTTGGATGACTGGGAAAATGGACAGGAAGATTCAAGGATACCACTGAGATTGAAAACCTAGGTGACTGGGAGAATGGAAATACCTTTAACAGTAACGGGGAAGTTGGGGGTGAGAAGACTGCAGGTGGGAAACCTGCACCCTCAAGACCACGGGAAGCCTTTTAGGTCCTTGGGTGCAGCCTTTTGACTGAGTCCAAGTTTTACAAAACATCCTTTTATTAAGGCTCCTTGTTCTGTGAAATTGGATTCAGTCAAAGGGCTGCACTTGAGGACCTAGAAGACCTTATATGTGGTCTTGTAATGGTAATTTAAAATGGGAAGATCTTTCTCATTCATTAATAGGCCCATGTGACCTGCCTGGGTCACATGAGTCTGAGTCACATGGAGCCTGTGATGGGAAGATTTTGCTGAATGGATGAAACAGAAAGAGGTGAAGCTAGAGAAGAACTGAGAAGAAGTTGGTCTTGTGAGCAGTCAGAGCTGGGAAGGATGCAGCCTCCTGGGTAGTGTGAGTGAATGGACTTTTCGTGATTTGTGTGAGGGAACTGGTTTGTGGGAAACCTAGTAGGAGGAAGGTTTGGGGCTGGTATTTTCCTCTGCATTGTTACCATGTATCAATTTTTGTTACTATGAGGGATTCAGCTTTATGGTATCTAAATAAATGTTTTGGTTCTGTCTTGCATGTGGAGAGTCTGTGGTATTTTGTGAATCAGAATTTTGCCAGGATATTCATGGCCACCATAGGCACTGTGAATATCACATTGGTGTTACAGGCCTCGAGACTGCAGGCCCCTGCAATCTTGATTTAGACAGAGATCAGAGTTTTGATTTGGATCTATTGAATTTGAGATGTCTACATGTTACACATCAACTATGACATAGTAAAGGTGCCTCCTCTTCAGGAAGAGTTTCAAATCTGTTTATAAGTTCTTATCCACAGCTGTCCTTCCCCTCCTTTTTCTCCTCTGTTCAATATTCTTCCACTTCCCATTATTCTAACAAGGGTCAACTCTCCCCCTCACTACCTCAGATTTCCCTTTTTCCATCATAATCTCACTTTTTCCCCCTCAGTATCCTGGAGTGTGGTGAGATGTGTTCTGATTCCCTTCACCTTCTTCTCCAGGAGGGAGATTAGACTTCATTCTTCCTACAAATAACACACACTCAGCTATGACAGAAATGCAAGCATCACATGCTCCATGAACAATTTCCCCTAATGAGTGAGATTGTCAAGCTTGTTTTTAAACTCCTTGGGTGTTCTCCCAAGTTAAAGCTAAGCATCTGATTAAAATTTATGCAGCCAATTAGCACCTCTTAATAACTTTACAAATTCACTCTACTTCCCTTCTTTAGTCTCAGCAATAGATTCGATGCCCCACAAACCTCCCCTGCAATTTCGCATAAACTTCCTATAGTTTCACCAGTTTCTCCTGCCCATCAATACATTCTATCAATATATTGTCCCCTCTGATGGAGTCTTCTACCTTTCTTATGTAACCTACCTTGTCTTACCAGCTGCCTTCTCCTTCTTGAGATTTTACTTCCTTCTACAGGTTCTATTCCCTAATCATCTTTCATTTTACTTAATAGTTGTCCTTGATCCCGCTGCTCTTTCAATCATGAAGTAGCATCTAGACCAGTATTTGGACCTAGAAATTTTTCTTCTTAAAATTCTCCTTAATTTCTCCTAAATGTAATCTCTTCAGCTTCAACTTCCTGCCTACTTCACTAATCCAAACACCTCTAAGTTGCCTATGTAATTTCCTTATTGTTCTACTCAGTTCAAGTTCTTCTCCCAAATCCTTCTCTCACAAGGACTAGAAGCAGAATGCAAATCATCCGGTACAACTTCTAAGTTATAACATAAATTTTCCAAAAGAGCATCTAATTCAGCCTGTGGTGGCCTTCTTCTTCTAGATCTGGAATGTTAAGTATTGAGTACATCACCTTAATTGTCCATTCATTATTCTTCATTCTTATCACACAACCAGAGTTTTTCCCTCTCCTTCATTTCCTGAACTCCAGAATTCTAATTACAACTCATTATCCATCTGCAGTGTTTTTCCACTGTTTGCTCATTTTCCTAGCAAATAACTTGACTTCTGAGCTCTTTGTTAAGGTAGGACTCTGCTTCCAGCGTGGAGGGTGTACTGTCCCAAGCTTCAGGGTGTTTGTGCAGGTGTTTTCAGAGATATTTCTAGGGTCCTATAAATTTTCACTCCTTCTAAGGTGTTTATGATCCAAGGAGAGGTATTTGCTCCTCTCCTGGCCTGTGCTCTGGTCTGTGAATGACCACAAGCAATCTTTTCTGCCTTGGAACTGTGAGGAGGATTCCCTCTCCAAAACTGCCATAAGCTCCACCACACCAGAGGTCCTTCTCACCCCAGGACCACCACCCAAGACTGTGACCCAGATCCAAACACAGGCAAAGCAAGAGAATCCTGTCTCAGAACCAGCAAAGAGATATCTGCAATCCCCCTCTGATTAGGTGCTTGATCCCCCCACTGTCTCTGGGTCAAGAGTTCCAGAAGTAGCCACTGCCACTGCAGCACTGACACCATAGCACTGGGGGTGGGGGCTAGACCTTGCTTCTCTCTCCCCCAGGTCTGACAAACCTTTCCTACTGACCTTCTAAATTATCTTTGGCATTTGTGGGTTGAGAGTCTGGAAACTACCATAGCTGCCAGTGATTCAGTGTCCTGAGCCCTGCTCTAGGTTTTCTGGGGGCCTAATCTGTGCAGGCACAGCCCATACTAGGCTGCGTTCCTCTCCCAGCCTAGTACAACAGACCTTTCCTTTTGACCTTCCAGGTTGCCTTGGGCTGGAAATTTTCTTCAGTCTATCATTTTGTGGATCCTACTGCTCTAGAATTTGTTTAGAGTCATCTTTACAGGTATTTTGAGGAGTTTGGGGGAGAATTCAAATAAGTCCCTCCTTTTATTCCACTGTCTTGGCTCTGCCCAGTGTTTTTCTAAGTTGCATATTATAGGAAGCACAATAGTCATTTTTCATCCACTCAAATCTTTGTGTGTGGATTGTCAGGTCAAACTCTTATGAGCAATTGTAAATCCCACTCATGAATCTACATAGGGCATAATCAGCAAAATAATGTGCATAAAGGACCTCACCATCTATAAGAAATCTTTCCACCTTTTGAATGATACACTGTACATCTTCCATGATGGTGAAAATGAGCCTACATTTCCCTCTTTTGCAATACTTTTGATGCTTATAATCATCAAAATCAGCAAACAAGTAGTTATGAAGCGCTTGAAAAGTATCAGAAGCTTGCTAGCAATCAGAAGGTCATTAAACAGTTATCCCTGATGGTACATCTATCAAGAAACTGTGTACGATCTTAACATAGGCATGGAAGACCTATGTTGGGAAGTTTGGTGATACATTTTGATCAGCTAAATCAATTTTTTATACCTAACAAACTATGAATACAATTGAACTTTATTTTCCCTGTACCTTCTGGTCAATTGGATAAATGGTCTGCGTTTGTGAAAGCCTGTTGTTTCCTTCTTAGATTTTATCAAGGATTCTCCCAATACTCTAATGGATTATTCTCATAAGGAAGATAGCAAGAAGGATGGGAAAAATGATACCAAAAAAGGAACAATTGATGAAGAATAGAATACAAATACAACAAGCTCTCAATAAGCACCAATGTGTAAGAGTATTATGTTAGCAACTGCAAGATATGTGGAGTGTAGATATGACATGATCCCTGCCTTCAGGAAATTCTCAAATTTGTGGTCATCATTCAGTCATTTCAGTTGTATCTGAAAATCCATTTGGGGTTGTCTTGGCAAAGATGCTAGAGAAGTTTGCCATTTCCTTCTCCAGATCATTTTACAGATGAAGAAACTGAGGCAAACAGGGTTAAGTGAACTGTTCCCATCACAACTAGTAAGTATCTGAGGTCAGATTTGAACTCAGGTCTTCCTGACTTTAGGAGTAGAACTCTGCTTGCACCACCTCACTGCCCAAATAGGAGTGATTTTTGACAGAAACAATTGTGACATTACCAAGAGAGCAAAAGAAGATTGGAATGAAAACATTTGGCAGAAGACCACGAAAAATTTAGTTTTGTCCTTATTAACCACAATATTAGACCAATGTACTACCAAGTTTTTCTGGACATAATGATGGTGATATCATAAAAATATCTTTTACAATAACTTCTACTTTGTATCTACCTCAAATTGCTTCTTTGCCACCTCCAATCAAGTTTTTCAGAGAATCAATAATTCTCTGGATTATTATATACTGGATTTTTTATTCTCTGGAATATAATATTATTATATACAGGATTCCCCTGTACCTTGATTTGAAACCAACATAAAAATGTGTTTCCAATGTGGTCTTTCTGTGTCTCTGTCTCTCTGACTTTCTCTGTCTCACTCCATCTCACTCACTCTCAGTTGGCACTGCCCAATCAAGTTTCTTCTGTCTACTTCACTCACAAGCTGTTTAATTCCCCCAACAAATTATTAATAAAGATATTAACTGGGGGGGTGAAGCCAAGATGGTGGAGTAGAAAGACTCGTGTATGCTAGCTCCAAACCCACAGCCCATATATTTCCTGCAAGAAGAACTCCCCACAAATTCTGGATCACTGCAAGGTGCACAGAAACACAGGGGAAAAGATTTCCATTCCAGAGAGCCCCGGAGAGTGGTCCCCAGGGGTCCGTCCCACTCAGGACAGCAGAGTCCACCCCTGCCCTGCCCTGGCCACGCGGGCCCACAGGAGCAGATCTGAGCAGCTTTCAGGGATGGAATCTCCGGTGACCACGAAGGTCCCTCCACCCACAGATGCTCCAGGTCAGTGAGAGAGACTTCTAGGCTGGCTGAGAGGGGAACGGGGTATCTCTGTGACTCGGGCCCCCTTGGGAGGCAGCAGCAGAGGCAGCTGAGGCCGAGACTCCCTGAGCAGGCAGGATCTTCATTACTGAAGGTCTCTGCATAAAGCCTCTGACGGAACTGAGCCTGGGAAGCGGCCCTGCCCCCACCTGAGCACCAGAATTTAAGCTCACACTGAATAGCACCACCCCTGCCACGGAAAGCCCATTTGAATCTCAGACCCCAAGCACTAGCTGGGCAGATCTAGGTGGGGGTGCAGAGGAATCTCAGAAGTCAAGTAATTGGCTGGGAAAATGCCCAGAAAAAGGAAGCAAAATAAGATCATAGAGAGCTACTTTGATGGGGTGTAGATGTTCCCACCTTTCAATTCTGATGACGAGGAACTATTCTTACCATCAGAGAAAGATGTGGAGGGCGGGGCCCCTGTATCCCAGACACCCCAGGTGGATTTCCAGTGGGCTCAGGCCATGGAACAGCTCAAAAAGGATTTTGAAAAGCAAGTTACACAGGTGGAGGAAAAACTGGGAAGACAAATGAGAGAGATGGAAGAAAAGCATGAAAAACGGGTCAATATTTTGCTAAAGGAGACCCAAAAAAATGCTGAAGAAAATAACACCTTGAAAAATGGCTCGCTCAATTGGCAAAAGAGGTTCAAAAAGCCAATGAGGAGAAAAAATGCTTTCAAAAGCAGAATTAGCCAAATGGAAAAAGAGGTTCAAAAGCTCACTGAAGAAAATAGTTCTCTCAAAATTAGAATGGAACAGATGGAGTCTAATGACTTTCTGAGAAACCAAGAAATCACCAAACAAAACCAAAAGAATGAAAAAATGGAAGAGAATGTGAACTATCTCATGGGAAAAACAACTGACCTGGAAAATAGATCCAGGAGAGACAATTTAAAAATTATGGGACTACCTGAAAGTCATGATCAAAAAAGGAGCCTAGACATCATCTTCCATGAAATTATCGAGGAAAACTGCCCTGATATTCTACAACCAGAGGGCAAAATAAGTATTGAAAGAATCCATCGATCGCCACCTGAAAGAGATCCAAAAAGAGAAACTCCTAGGAACATTGTGGCCAAATTCCAGAATTTCCAGGTCAAGGAGAAAATATTGCAAGCAGCTAGAAAGAAACAATTCCAGTATTGTGGAAATAAAATCAGGATAACACAACATCTAGCAGCTTCTACATTAAGGGATCAAAGGGTGTGGAATAGGATATTCCAGAAGTCAAAGGAACTAGGACTCAAACCAAGAATCACCTTCCCAGCAAAACTGAGTATCATACTTCAGGGGAAAATATGGTCTTTCAATGAAATAGAGGACTTCCAAGCATTCTTGATGAAAAGACCAGAGCTGAAAAGAAAATTTGACTTTCAAACACAAGAATGAGAAGAAGCAGGAAAAAGTAAACAGCAAAGAGAAGTCATAAGGGACTTACCAAAAGTGAACTGTTTACATTCCTACATGGAAAGACAATATTTGTAACTCTTAAAATTTTTCAGTATCTGGGTAGTTGGTGGGATTATACACACACACATACACACACATGTATACGTGTGCACGCACACACACATACACACATGCACGCACATACAGAGACAGAGAGCATAGAGTGAATTGAATAGGATTGGACCATATCTTAAAAGAAATTAAGGTAAATGATGAGAGAGAAATGTAGTGGGAGGAAAGAGGGTGAAATGGAATGGGGTAAATTATATCTCATTCAAGAGGCAAGCAGGAGACTTTTTAGTGGAGGGAAAAAGAGGAGAGCTGAGAAAAAAAATTTACCCTCATCACATTCAACTAAAGGAAGGAATAAAATGCACACTCATTTTGGTATGAAAACCTATCTTACAATACAGGATAGTAGGGGAGAAGGAGATAAGCGAGGGGGCGGGGATAATGGTAGGGATGGCAATGGGAGGAGGGAGCAATTTCAAGTCAACACTTGGGGAGGGACAGGATCAAAAGACAGAATAGAAACAATGGGGGGCAGGATAGGATGGAGGGAAATACAGTTAGTCTTACACAACACAACTATTACCGAAGTCATTTGCAAAACTACACAGATATGGCCTATATTGAACTGCCTGCCTTCCCAAAGGAAATGGGTGGGGAGGGAGGGATGGGGAGAAGTTGGAACCCAAAGTTTTAGGAACAACTGTTTAGTATTGTTGTTGCTACTAGGAAATAAGAAATACAGGTAATGGGGAATAGAAAGTCATCTGGCCCTACAGGACAAAAGAGCAGATGGGGACAAGAGAAGGGAGGGATGATAGAAGAGAGGGCAGATTGGTGATAGGGAAAATTAGAATGCTTGGTGTATTGGGGGAGGGGAGAAAAGGGGAGAAAATTTGGAACCCAAAATTTTGTGGAAATGACTGTAAAAAGTTAAATAAAAAAAATAAAAAAAAGATATTAACTAAGAAAAGACCTAAAATCATCCCCTGTGGCATGCCTCTAGCAACTCTTCCCAAGGGGAGAAATGCAGCCACTCATCCCCATGCTTTTTGTTTACCACCCCTCTGTTAGTTTCCAATGCTCCACAACTGCTGCTCTTAGCCAATCTCATCTGAACAAATTCATATCATAAATTACGAGCACATCTGCAGCAACTTTAAATGCCCATTCATACATGAGGATTGTAAATCCCTGAATCTGAAATACCAGGGCAGAATGCTCAATGACCTCAAAGTTTTATGGGAGGAAGGAAGCATGGCTACCCTGGGGCCTTCCAATGGTGGGTCTACCTGTAAATGATGCAGACACCCCCCCAACTTTGGCCATTAAACATTTTTACCGCCCTCCACCACAAGAGATTTTCTTTATGATGTGCTATATCAAGAAGCTATTGTAGGACTTTTCTGGAGAGCTTTTGGGGAAGTGTTGTTTTTTTATATCCTCCTATGGATGAAAGTTTTTCACTTCCATTCCCATAACTCCAACACTGGGGAGCAGAAGATGCTAAGGGGAGAAGAGTGATTAAGTTTCTTCCATAGAATAACCAGATTGTAGAATTATGGCTTGAAGGAACCTTGGAAGCCAGCTCGTCCAAAACTCATATTTTACAGATGAGTATACTGAGTCTCAGAGAAGTTAAGTGACTTGCTCAAGGTGACACAGACAGCTAAGTGGCAAAGGCAGGGTTCCCATTTCAATTCAATTCAAAGAAACATTTATCAAACACTACTTTCAAGGTACTAAATGAATACAAAGCAAAAAAATCCTACCTTCAAGAAGCTTATATTCCAATGGAAGGAGGCTGTGTGTACACAGATAAGCAAATAGAAAATATGTACAAGCATATTATAGGGCATTCTTAGCTCTTCCCATACTTAACAATAGAGTTAGGGTGACCAACCCACCAGTGAGAGAAGAATTATACCATGTCCTCAGCTCCTCAATAGTAATAGTAATGGTAATGGTAATGGTAATGTCATATTTAATACATTTGAGAAGTGAATGGAATATAAATATTAGAGGAGGTATTATTTCATTTTGTTTTTGTGTTCCCAGCACTCAACTTTGTGTCTAGCACATAATAGGTGCTTTAAAATTCTTTTTAATTGATTATATAGATGTGTCCTCATCTCCTACCTGTTCTTGATGGTGTCCTAAATGACAGCAACTACCTCTTAGCTGTTTGAAAGGGGAGACAGCAGTAGAATAACTTGCCTCTGTCCCCACTGGATTTCTACCAGTGAACATCTTGCAGAAGGATGTAGCTGCTGAGAGCACTTCCCACACCTTGATCTCTTAATTACTCCAGACTTCTTGAATTCCCAAGATAGCCTTCATGGCTAGGAGCAGCCATCTCAGAATCACTCATTGACTGCCTATGCTGAGGGAAAGAAACAAAAAGCAGAAGGAATAAACTCCAGGGCATCACAGGATTAAGGAAATGGATTTTCATTATTAGATGAATCCACGGGTTGGGATGATTATATCCCCTGACCTCTTGCTAAAAGGCATATATGACCAAACAATGTCAGTTGGTCCCTGTGGACCTCCTGATGATCTGAAGGAGTTATGCCAAAGAGAATTGACATTTGAGACAGGAAAGGGCACCCACTTGGCAATCTTAAAAGGATAAATAACTTTCACTCTCACAAGCTCTTCCAATCTTTTCAACATGAGACTTGGGTCTCTGACAACTCTCCTTTTAATCTCTAGTGAAAAGGAAGTCTTCGTCTTCACCCATCTGCAGTGGCAATGATGATACCTACAAGCACATATGAATGAGAACCTGTGTTCTATAAGTGAGTCTGAGACTAGGTCTCAAGGCTCTAGCTGTCTCTTTGAATAAGTTAGTGAACAGTGATCCTGAGATGGATATTTCTAGCTTTTAAGACTACCTCATGAATTTAAGATTTCCATTGTCTCTGAGAGGTCGGACTGTGGGAGCATTTGCTACTGCTTAGCTCACCAGAAATTCTGAACTTTGAGTGAATTGAGTATAAACTAAGGTGAAAGTGAAATCTATCTATCTAACAATACCACAAATCTCCCAGCAGTCCTTGAAATTGGGGAGAATGTAATAGGAGCTATGAATTATTACTTTGTGATTTATTTTCTGGTCAGTACGCTTTTCTCGAGCCTCGTATTTTAATCATTTCTTTTGTGGTATAAAAAACAAAGGGCTATCATATTTGATGCTTATTTTGTGCACATCATATCTTTCTAGAATGTAACTGTTAATTCTTTGTTGAGGAAGACCCTAGATATGAGTCAAATCTAAACTTTAGTTTATTTTCCTGGAATAACTCCAGGTGGGGGTAAAATTTGTCTGAGAGTATCAGAAAACCCATTCTCCTCCCCCCTTATAGGTCAGGCTACCCCAGAACAAAATCCAAGCCATCTGATTCAGAGCCTGTGTACCTTGTGAGGGGGTACAGCCCCTGATCCCCAGGTCTTACATAACAATAACTAAATATGTTTAGGATTATTGTTAAGGTCTCTGTTTTATTATTTAGGCATCATTATTCATAGATTAGTATGTCGTCAAACTAATGTTTCCCCTGGTGGACCATGGGCATAGTGTTTTCACTTATATTGAATTAATACATTCATTATTAAGCTCAGAATTCCCCAATCAATTGTGTTTGGATGATTCCTATTAAATACTTCTTTCTCTAGAGAAAAACTGTGAAATTATTTTGGGAGCTTCTACTTGGCAAGTGCATTAAGACCAAAGATGCTACAGTCCTGACCACCCAGTCTTGGTTGATACATCAGGTTAACAGCTATATAGGGGCAAGAGAATAATTCCCTTCTTCCAATAATTTTAATAGGCAGCACAAAAATATTTCAAGAGGGAAAGACGAATAATAAATGGAAGAACAAGACTAGTCTAATATTACATCACTTGACCTATGATTTGATGGCTATTAGAGATTCTACCATGTACAAATGAGCAAGGAATCCATTCCAAGTATGAAGGTTACATGTGCAAAGGGATAGAAACAGAAAACTGCAACCCTATGGTCAGGGAACAGCTAGCAGACCAGCAGGACTAGAAGGTATCCTCTTCAAATGGAGCTCCCATAAGTGTCTCACATAGCAAGAACACAAGGGGGCGATCTGATGGCATTCCATAAGAAGAATGGAATTACTGAAGTTAAAAATTCTCACGCTAATTAATATCCAGGAATCAAGTCCTTCCTAGGCCAAAATCTACAATGTGAAGACCAAGTCATTCATCAATCAGTGAGAACAATTCTAAAGGGAGAGAAGTTATGTGACTTACCCAAAGCCACATAACCATTGTGTGGCAGAGGCTTACTCCGCCCTCTTGGCTCTCAGAAGTCTCTTTACTTCCAGAGCCATAACTATCAACCAGGTCTTTCTGTTACTGAGTCTGGTTCTCTATCCATGCCTCTCCAATAAGCATTTATTTAGGACCTACTATGTGCCAGACACTGGGATAGATACTGGGGGAAGAAAGACAAAAGCAAAGCAATCACAGCCCTCAAGGAGCTCACATTTCAATGGAGACAATATATACTTACATAGATCAATACAAAACACATACAAAGAAACTTTCAGGAGAATGGCACTAAGAACTGGGAGGACCAGGGCAGGTCTCAAAGGTCTTTCTTTGAACAGAATTCTACTATGTAAAGTTGCCTCTAACTCCTAGATTCTACCCTCTCTAAAGGAAATGACCAAGCCAAATGCCAACTTTGTATCTTCCCTGTTGCTTCCAATGGAAGATAACATGAATACACATAACCTCAACAGTGGAAGGGACATCTGCAGCCACATAGTCTAAATTAAACCTAAATGAGATTCCCCACTACAGAAACAAGTGTACATGCAGCCTCTGCTTAAACAGAGGAGTCCTCAGACTTCAAAAAAAGATTCTTCTTTTGGAACAGCTCTAATTCCTGGGAAGGTTGATTTAGCAATCCTCCCCTCTCCCCCAACATTAAGCCTAAATTTGTCTCTTCACAATTTCAATTCTAGTTCTGCCCTCTGTGGCAAATAAGATAAGTCTAATGTCTTCTCTGGAGCCTTTCATATGTCTAAAATAGCTCTCAAGTCCCCATCTACCCAGATTTTACTGAACCAATAATTTGAGTTCCTTCACCTGATTCTCACATGACATGGCTTCCAGTCCTCTCTCTATGGTGCTCTTCTCTGGATCCTCTCTACCTTCTCAGTGACTTTCCTCAACTATGCCACCAGAGATGGAACACAATACCCCAGCAATGGTCTGATCTCTCATCCCACTCTAGGGTTCAAAATGATAGGAAAACATCTGGAGAGGTAGGAAAGGTGGATGTCACATCTTCCAAAATCTTTTTATCCCCTATACTTTTCATGATTAGACAGCCAGGCAAAAGTGAACCTGAGAAGAGGCATGTTTTGCAGTCAGAAAAGTTTCCAGATATTTAGGGGGAAGAATTCTCTTCACAGGGCAAGCAACAAAGTAGATCAAAAGTATGTATTCAATTTTAGCTCTAACAACCTAAATACTATTATAATAAATCATTTCTCCATGGAAGAATCTCTATATAGATAAAGCTGTCAAAAAAACTCCATTATACACATAAAGGGTGTTCTATTCTGTACCAAGAAAGAGTAATAAAAAACTAATAGAAGAATGGGGAAGATGAATGAACTCTTCCAGCAGGACTTGGTCAATTCCTAACTACTAAAGAGTCAAAATAAAAAAAAAAAGATCCTGGAATTGGAATGTGAGGCAGTTATATTATCTTTGTGATCAAATGTGACCAGGCAACTCCCATCAATATATGTATATACATCCATCCATGGGTTAGAGCATGGCTCACTTACTCTAACTACAATTGCTACCAAATTTCAAGATGCCCAGGAAGAATGTAGACTCACTGTAGATTCATAAGATGGAAGAGTAAAAAACTGGTCTAAGTGGTGAGGTTGGTGGCTTAGTTCTCTATTTATTAATTTTTTTAGTCTTGCTGAGTTACCATGAGCCTCAGCTCTCCACATGTGATATAAATTTACTGTTCTGTTGAAGATTAATTTCATTCATGAGAACAGTGGCTAAAAAGAATACTCAGTCTCATAGCTGGAAGCAATTTTGATGACATATCTAAACACCAAATGGTACTGAAATATTCATGGAAAATTACTATAAGGCATACTCTATGATGAGAAGATTTGGGGAATGATATAAATAAAATAATATATAAATAAATAATATATAAATAGAATAATTTTTATTTATGCTTTTTATGCTTTATTTATGATGCTTTTTATGTTTTTCATTCACAAAAGCAGATTCAGCTAGGAATAGATATTTCTATCTTTCCTGAATGTTAGCCCAAAACACTTCAAAATTACTTCGTCAACAGGGGCATTTACAGTGGGTATAGCACTAGACTCAGAGTTAGTATGACATGGGCTTGAATCCTGGGTTGATATTTTCTATCTGAGGGACCTTGGACTTGTCACAACTACTGCAAGTTTTAGTTTGATTACCTGTAAAGTGATAACAATAACAGCACCTAAGGTTGTAATGAAGTTCAAATGTGATAATGCATGCAAAATGCTTTACAAATTTACAGTGGTTATACAAGGTGTCCCAAAAGTTTTAGTGCTGTTTTAAGTTTTGATATTCAGCTTAAAACTGCGCTAATCTTTATTTATTATCCTCATAAATTTTTGTTATTATATGATTTATCATTTAGGATTTAATAACATAAAACTGCACCAATATTTTTGGGATACCCTATATCAATTCTTGCTATTATTAACAGATTATTATTGTAAGTTAGTAAGGTAAAAACCTATTTTCCTAATCACCACTCTCTGCTCCCACTTCCCCATCCACATCAGTCCCACCTCATCAAAATTCCCCTCCCCAGCCTTCCCAAACCTTTTCATTATACCCCCTGGAGCCCCCAATCTATGTTTAACAAAATACCCTCCAGGTTAGACTTGAATCATACCTTATAATTTAATTTGTAAATATTATGTTTACGAATATATGTGTGTGTTATTTTCCTCCTCTTTGTAGGAAACTCTTTGCTCTTTGTAGGAAGAGAACACTTTCTTTGTGTGTTTGCACTCCCAACACAGTGCTTGCAGAGCAGGTATATAATGAATGCTTATTAAATTGGGAGTTATCTTTCTAATGTCAGAAGCACATGCGCACATACACACACACACACACACACACACACACAAATGAATTTGTCCTGTGATCAACCAAAATCAGCTACAGCTAGCGCTCTCTGTCCCAGATAGTTCATCTCAGCTATGGACCAGAACCTTTTTCTTCACCTCACCATCAAGTATTCCAGTTTCTCTACTACCCCACCATGGACAGCTCCTCCTCAGACATCTCTCAAACAGGGCACCCAACACTCCACCAGTTCCTAAAGCCTTGCTCCAGCATTCTGTCTTCTACTCACTGCTCCACCTCAGGAACATATCTTTTATTTATGAATTGCTTCTATATATTTAACTTCCCCTCTGTCATATTGTTTCCCTGTCATCATTGGTGGGAGGGGGGCATGGAGAACCAACTAATATTAGGTAGGCTACGCTTATATTTCAAGTCATTGACACTGTTCAAATGGCAGCCAGCATACAATGAACAATAGTAAGGGATTTATGGCCCAAATATTTCAAATCTAAATGTACTTATTTATTGCAGCCATTTCAATCCTGACACAAAGGTTTATAGTGTATTTGAGGGGGAGAAAGGGTCTATATGTTCCTGGTTTCTAACAGTAAGCCCCTTTTGAGTAAGGAAGGCTTTTGTTTGTTATTGTATCCCCAAAGCAATCGTATCAAACAGAAATAGAAAAGATCTCTGAGGGCTGCACATTAACGTAGAAAACCACAAATTAATATTATCTATATTTTATATGTTGCTATTTATTCTGTTAAACATGTCCCAATTGCATTTGAATCTCATACAGGCCACACTGGGAATTTTGAAGGAGACTGAGAGTTTGACATTTCTATGTCAGAGATCAACAAAATATCTGGTACATGGGGACAGGGACTAATGTTGTAAATTTATTGTTGTAGGAAGCTGAAAACAATGACAATCTACTTATGTAGGTTCTCACTTTCCCTGCAATTCATAAGCTTAAATTGTTGCCCAAAGTACTTAATCATTCAGTGACTTGCCCAGAATCTGCATATCTCAGAGGTGGTAACTGACCTTAACTCTTCATGACTTTAAGGGATAGTGCTCTGCTGACTATATCTGCCTCTTACCTGGCACATAAGCAGGTAGTTAATAAATGTTATTGAATTGGATTGAATTACATTCTAATATTATCACCCTTTATTAAAATGATGTCTGAATAATATCTATATAAAACATCAATTTCATGAAAAAAATTAGTGTAAGTGGTTTACGTAGACTCAGTAATGAGGTGCTAGGATTTCAAAGGGGCTTTATCACTAAACCCTACCCAACCCAACTACCATTATACAAATACAGTAGCTAAAGCCTAGGGAAGGGAAATGATTTGCCCAAGATCACACAGCTAATAAATAGCTGAGAAAGTATGACAGATATGGTGTCCTCTGATGCCAGAGTGAGAGTTCATTATATTCCACCACATCACTATTCTTAAGACTGTGTTAAAAAGAAAAAAATTAAGATTGTGTCTGTGTAATGGCAAACTAATAAATAGATTCAAACAACTGATCAATTGGACTGGGGGAATTGGTCTAAATGGTTTGACACATTGTATTGATAATGCAATTTTGATTATTGTTAATGTAATTTTGTTTCTTAATGGGAAGATCTTTCCTATGCATTAATAGGCCCATGTGACTTGCTTAAGTCACATGGAAGCCTGAGTCACATAAGTCAAGTCACATGGAACAGGAAGAGGCAGATCTGGAGCAGAGCTGAGAGGAAATTGACAAGAACAGTCAGAATTGAAGGAGAAAGAGAAAACAAATACCTGGATAGCAAGAATAAGACAGCTTGAAGGAGCCAAGATGGTGGAGTAGAAAGACTCACATATGCTAGCTCCGAAACCACAGCCCATAAATTTCCTGTAAAAAGAACTCCCCACAAATTCTGGAGCAGTGGAAGCCATGCATCAATGCAGTGGAGGAGATTTCCATTCCAGAGAGCCCTAAAAAAGCAGCACCGGACAGCGGAGCCCAGCCCTGCCCATGCGGCCCCGAGAGGAGCAGATCTGAGCCGCTTCAGGGACAGAATCTCCGGTGGCCACGAAGGTCCCTCCACCCACAGGTGCTACAGGTCAGTGAGAGAGACTTCTGGCCTGGCCAAGAGGGGAGCAGGGTGTCTCCATAACTCAGGCCCCCTTGGGAGGCAGCAGCAGAGGCAGCAGGGGCCAGGGGCTTCCAGAGCAGGCAGGACCTCAGATCCATTACTGAAGATCTTCGCATAAAACCCCTGAGGGAACTGAGCCTGGGAGGCAGCCCTGCCCCCACCTGAGCAGCTGAATTTAATCTTACCCTGAATAGCAGCCCCACCCACCACTGAAAGCCCTGACGCTGTGGAGCAGCATTTGAATCTCAGACCCCAAGCACTAGTGAGGTGGGGGTGGAGAGGAATCTCAGAAGTCAAGTAACTGGCTGGGAAAATGCCCAGAAAAGGGAAAAAAAATAAGACCATAGAAGGTTACTTTCTTGGTGAACAGATGTTTCCTCCTTTCCCTTCTGATGAGGAAGACCAATGCTTACCATCAGGGAAAGACATAGAAGCCAAGGCCTCTGTATCCCAAACATCTGAAATAGATATCCAATGGGCTCAGGCCATGGAAGAGCTCAAAAAGGATTTTGAAAATCAAATTAGACAGGTGAAGGAAAAACTGGGAAGAGAAATGAGAGAGTTGCAAGAAAAGCATGAAAAACGGGTTAATATTTTGCTAAAGGAGACCCAAAAAAATGCTGAAGAAAATAACACCTTGAAAAACAGGCTAACTCAATTGGCAAAAGAGGTTCAAAAAGCCAATGAGGAGAAGAATGCTTTCAAAAGCAGAATTAGCCAAATGGAAAAAGAGGTTCAAAAGCTCACTGAAGAAAATAGTTCTTTCAAAATTAGAATGGAACAGATGGAGGCTAATGACTTTATGAGAAACCAACAAATCACAAAACAAAACCAAAAGAATGAAAAATGGAAGATAATGCGAAATAGCTCATGGGAAAAACAACTGACCTGGAAAATAGATCCAGGAGAGACAATTTAAAAATTATGGGACTACCTGAAAGTCATGATCAAAAAAAGAGCTTAGACATCATCTTTTATGAAATTATCAAGGAAAACTGTCCTGAGATTCTACAAGCAGAGGGCAAAATAAGTATCCAAGTAATCCACCGATCACCGCCTGAAAGAGATCCAAAAAGAGAAACTCCTAGGAACATTGTGGCCAAATTCCAGAATTCCCAGGTTAAGGAGAAAATATTGCAAGCAGCTAGAAAGAAACAATTCCAATATTGTGGAAATACAATCAGGATAACAGAAGATCTAGCAGCTTCTACATTAAGGGATTGAAGGGCGTGGAATAGGATATTCCAGAAGTCAAAGGAACTAGGACTCAAACCAAGAATCACCTACCCAGCTAAACTGAGTATCATACTTCAGGGGAAAATATGGTCTTTCAATGAAATGGAGGACTTCCAAGCATTCTTGATGAAAAGACCAGAGATGAAAAGAAAATTTGACTTCCAAACACAAGAATGAGAAGAAGCATGAAAAAGTAAACAGCAAAGAGAAGGGACTTACCAAAGTTGAACTGTTTACATTCCTACATGGAAAGACAATATTTGTAACTCTTGAAACTTTTCAGTATCTGGATAGTTACTGGGACTACACACACACATGTACACGCGTGCATGCACACACACATACACACATGCACGCACACACAGAGACAAAGAGCATAGAGTGAATTGAATAGGATGGGATCATATCTTAAAAAAATGAAGCTAAGCAGTGAGAGAGAAATGTAGTGGGAGGAGAGAGGGTGAAATGGAATGGGGTAAATTATCTCTCATAGAAGAGGCAAGCAGGAGACTTTTTAGTGGAGGGAAAAAGGAGAGCTGAGAGAAAAATATGAAGTTTACTCTCATCATATTCGACTAAAGAAAGGAATGAAATGCACACTCATTTTGGTATGAAAACCTATCTTACAATACAGGAAAGTGGGGGAGAAGGGGATAAGCGGGGGGGGGGGGGATGTTGGAAGGGAGGACAATGGGAGGAGGGAGCAATTTGAAGTCAACACTCAGGGAGGGACAGGATCAAAAGACAGAATAGAAACAATGGGGGGGACAGGATAGGATGGAGGGAAATACAGTTAGTCTTACACAACATGACTATTACCAAAGTCATTTGCAAAACTACACAGATATGACCTATATTGAATTGCCTGCCTTCCCAAAGGGAATAGGTGGGGAGGGAGAGATGGGGAGAAGTTGGAACTCAAAGTTTTAGGAATAACTGTGGAGTATTGTTCTTGCTACTAGGAAATAAGAAATACAGGTAATGGGGAATAGAAAGTCATCTGGCCCTACAGGACAAAAGAGAAGATGGGGACAAGAGAAGGGCGGGATGATAGAAGAGAGGGCAGATTGGTGATAGGGGAAATTAGAATGCTCAGTGTATTGGGGTGGGGGGAGGGGACAAATGGGGAGAAAATTTGGAACCCAAAATTTTGTGAAAATGAATGTAAAAAGCTAAATAAATAAATTTATATTAAAAAAAAAGAAAGAAAGAAAACTGCCAAAAAAAAAGAATGAGACTGCTTATTTGTGATTTTGTTTAAGAGCTGGTTTGTGGGAAACCTAACAGAGGGAAGGCTTGGGGATGTATTGCCCTCTGCACTGTTATTGTGTATAGATTTTTTGTTGTTGTTACTTTGAGGGATTCAGCTTTATGGTGTCTGGATAAATGTTTTGGTTTTGTCTTCCATGTGGAGAATTTGTTGTTTTTCATGATTCAGAACTGTACTGACATATTCATGGCCACTATAGGCACTGTGATGATAACCCTGGCACTACACAGGTAGACAAAGCAAACTACCATTATGTGTAATTTTCCCAGCTTTTAGTCAATTATGATGTCACAAAGAGAACAGAAACTAATTTAAATATAAAGTTTTATTGTATATGAATTGCTTACTTGATTCTCCTCTGTTTCTTATTGTTATCTCTTTCATAAGTCTTTCAAAGCTTAGCTGAACTTGGCACCAAAAATAAAAGCCCTGAGATAAATTCATCTAAACTGAAGATAAATCCTTCAATTGGCAAGCAAAAATAAAAAATGGAAACTCCATAGGACCTATTCCATTGGAACCATGGACCTCTAGGCCATTAATATTCAGCTTCTCTGTTCCATTTCCTAATTTTTTGTCAGATGGAAGGGGTGATGAAGAGACTGTGAGACGCATTTCCATCAGCAGGGATTTAAAAAAATTGCATATCATGTCCAAGATCTCTTGCTTCTTAGTTACAGCATTACTGATGAATTTGAATTCATCAGTGATATGAAAATAATCTCATAGGATTTAGAGTGGAAGGAATGTTAAAGACATCTAGTGTAATCCTCTCATTTTACAAATGATGAAACTAAGGCTCAGAAAGAAAGGAAGGGAATTCCCCAAGTTCATCTGGATAGCAGCATAACAGAAACTGAGTTGAATCTAGATCCACTAGCTCCAAATTCAACTCTGTTACCTGTACATTAATAAAATTTCTCTTTTCTCCAAATCCTCTGTTTTGATCCTTTCTTCCCCCTTCCTACTACAGAACAATTTTCCAATCAAAAAACCCTGTCATCTCTTCCCTTCTATTGTAAAATCCTTTTCCACACCCTTCTCATTCCTCATACCACCTCCCTACTAGGCACCAATCATATCTTTCTCCATCCTCAACACTTTGCTCTTAGTCTGACTGTTATTCAATCCTTGTCAATAAACACAATTATCGAATATCTACCTTGTGCAAAGCTCTGTGTTAATTTGTCTCTAATATATTCAAAATCAAAGTATTATCTGGTCATATTTAACCTCCCTCTAGGTCATTTTTTAAAAACAAACTATTTTAGGATTTATTAAAAAAGATTTAAAGTCTAAAGGAATAAAACTAAAATGGTGAAATGATGGGTAATGGGTGAGACATTCTGAGGTGTCTCTTGCCTAGCAACCCCTCAAATTATGCCACATAGTCTACCACCTATTGGCAAGACCTCTCCCCACACTTCTACTCTTTCTTCCATTATTCCTCTTTATCTGGGAGTCAGGGGCAAGAGAAAACTCAAAAAGAGCCCTTCTGGGACATCTGTATTTTCAGGGTTGGGATCTCTTAATAGTTTCCATGTTAGCACAGTCTGCCAACTTACAGTTTGCAATAGCTATGAAGAACATTGAGAAATTAAACAACTTGCTTATACCTAGTAAGGAAGTATCAGAGGCAAAATTTGAACTTTGGTCTTCCAGATTCCTAATGCCACACTAAACCAAGTGGACCAAATTCTACATGAACTACAGAATACCTACCTGCATTATTCCTCCCCTAGGAACACTGGCTATCCCCCATACCTGGTGCACACTCTTCTCTCAGTTTTCCTGGCTTCCTTCAAGGTTCAGCTCCAATCCTACCTTTGGTTGACAGCCTTCACTAATATCCCAGTGTGGGGGGAGGGAGGGGCTAGAGCCTTCTCCTCAGAGACTGGTATTTCTACTCTCTACGTATCTTGCATGGACATAGTTATTTATATATGAGCTCTTCTTTGTGTCTTTCTCTGAATCTTTAACTCTTACCACACTGCCTGGAACATAGTAATCATTTTATAAATGCTCACTGACTAACTTCAAGGTTTGCAAAATCCTTTACATATATTATCTCATTTGATCCTTACATCAACCCTATAAGTTAGTTGCTCTAGTTATTTCCATTTTACATCTGAGAAAACTGAGACTAAAAAGGTTTAGTGATGTATCCAGGGTCACACAGCTAGTACCCAGACTCAGAATATCATGATTCCAAGCCCAGCCTTCTATCCACCACACCACCCAGTTGTCTTATTCTTACTCTCCCAAGAGCCCTACAGCAGGACAGTGACCTCCCCAGGCCTGAATACTAGACCTCTCTTAAAGCCATCTAAGTTCTCATTATTTTTCTTTTTTTTTTCACAGTTTACTTTTCATTAATATTACAATTAAAATCCATTAAGACCTCTAGAGCTTTTATTTTTTTCAGATAAACTGTTTAGTCCCAGTGTCCTCATCTAATGATCACTTTCTTTGACAGAGAAAACAAAATGTGAATTGAGTATCTCTGTCTTCTCTATTTTATCATTTTCCCATCCACTCCAAATAGCAGACTGATTTCTTCAGGAAGGCCTGAATTTAAATCTAGCCTCAGACACTTACTACTTGTGTGACCCTGGTTAAGTCACTTAACTCTGCTTGCCTCAGTTTCTCATCTGTCAAATGAGATGTAGAAAGAGATGGCAAAACACCCCAGCATCTCTGCCAAGAAAACCCCAAACGTGGTCCTAAAGAGTTGAACACAACTGAAACAATTCAGCAACAGTAACAACAGATTTTTGTTGGCCTATAGATTCAACTAGATGACCTCCAAGGTCCCTTTTGAGTCTGAAATTGTATGATCTTATCTGATTCTCACAACAAACCTGGGATGTCCTATCAATACCAATATTCCCATTTTACAGATGAGGAAATGCTATCTAAGAAAAGTTAAGGGACTTGCTCACGGTCATACAGCTCACGAGCATTAGAGGCTGGATTTAAACCTGTCCCTCCTGGCTACAGCATGCAACTTCTCCTAAACTGTAGGTGGCCTGAGATCAGAGACTCCACTGTCTCAGTCTTTGCCTCCTCAGTATCTTGCTCAAAGTAGGTGCTTGATTATTATTGAATTAACTTCGATTGTCTCTTGCCTGGTTCAAGGCACTAAGCTATGATTTCAGAATCACTTAAGATGCCATCCAGCTTGGGAATTCTATCCTTCTACCAACCTCCTCCTTTCTCCACCTATAGCACCACACTGTGCTTATATAATGAAAGCAGATCAGAAATACAAACTTGAGTCTTGCCTTAAGGAAGTTAGGTTGGGACTATCTTAAATTACATGATTTTAGAAGCACAGTAAGTTTCCCTTCCCTCCCCTCTCCAAAAAAAATAAATTTTCTTCCCTCATGATGAGTCAGCCTGGAATAGTGGGTAGAGGGATGAATTGGGAAATAGAGTCAAATCCCAATTCTTATGTTTATTTTTAGTGTCACTACAAGAAAATCCCATATCCTCTCTAAACCTTAGGCAGTCTCCCCAGACTTATCTACTATCTTATAAGTATGTTGCTATAAATTGTCATATTGATCTCTTGTATTACATATAGTGTGGTATAGTGACTAGAGAACAAGTCTTGAAAACAGGAAGACTTCTCTGATACATGCTTACTGTGTAACCCTGGACAAGCACTTAACTTCTCACTCAGTGTCCAAGGCAATTCTCTGACTATAAAGCTGCAAAGAAGAGATCAACCTTAATCAGTAAAGGAGCTTGCTTGCCTAGAAGTTTCCTACACCAAGAAAATGAGAGATCTGGTCCCCATTCCTATCCTTATTGTCTACTAACTGATACTTCAGATTCAAACGTCTAATCCTCCTCCTTTTAGCTTACAGCTTGACCTTAAAGTGTAAATGTCCCTATGAAAATAATTAAGTTATCAATATTCATGCAAGCCTTAATATAAATAAAGGATGTGAGTTGATTTTGATGGAAGGAAGGAGAAAATGTAGGGAGGGGAGAAACGAGTATATTAGAAAATGAAATGCTGCTTGTAAGAGACTCCAGAAAATAAAAAACATATAGGTCAGCTTATCATTTAGACAAAAAAGCAACATGGTATAGTCGACGAAGAGATGACCTCAGAATCTGGAAATGCCGGGTTCAAGTCTTCCCTCTGACACATGGGTACTGGAAGCCCTGGGTTCAAGTCTACATATATGGATTGTGTGACACTAGGCAAGTTTTTTAGCATTTTAGTCTTTCAAGTATCTCTCTAAGAGTCATTGAGATGGCAACAACCAGCATTGCTAGTGGGAGATTTTCATCAGGAAATCATAGGTCTAAAAGAAATAATAATTCAAGTTTAACTTAGAATTCAGTGTTTGGATGATACAGATGAGCTGCCCTTCTTATTACTCAGTCCTACAGACAAGTCTGTGAAGCAAAAGACCTCAACTTTTAATCTTCCCCAGTCAGCAGAGAAGAGAAATGCTTCCTCTCTCTCAAATCATGTCTTTGTCTTGGGATTTTTTTTTCTTCCTCTAACTAATGGTCAGTGAGAACACCATTCCTTTTGCCAATGATCCCTCAGATCTTAAGAAATCAATTCTTTCTGAACTTCTAAATCACTTTACTCCATCCACAGAGGTTAGGGAATGAATTGGACAAATGGAAATACAAGACATCCAAGTAAACATTTTTTTTAAAAAAGCTTTTCAAAGAGCCAGGAGATTACAGCAATGTGAATTGGGGGAATGGATGTCTGGCTGTAGGTGGGTAGGAATAGGGAGGGACAGCCATAAGGGAAGGATAAAAATGTATTGCCTTGCCTAAGGAAGATAATGAAAATCCTAGGGTTCCCAGGAAGCTTAGAACATCCCCTATCTTCTTTGACACAAGCCTGAAGTATCTACCCACCTGTCTGCTGCCTCTTTGAATTCCTTCAAAACTCAAAGCAAATACCATCTGTTACACCAGACCTTTACTATTTGTGTTTTCCTTGTATTTGTTTTTATGTGTGCACTTTAAACCAATAGAATACAGTCTTTCTTGGGGCAGGAACCATCTCACTTTTGTTTCTGAATCCAAAGCATCAAGCATAGTGCTTGTGAAAGATAAACACAATAAATTATTGTATGAATTAAGGAATCGATAAATTAATATATCAATAAGAATTTCTTGCATACCTAATTTGCTAGCCACTGTAAAAATCTACAGAGAAATATATAATAATTGCTAATTTTATATAGTACATATCCCAACTTCTCCCTTCCTCCAAAACCTTTCCTTACTACCTATCATTCCCTCAGCCAAACTCTGGGGAGAGAGCTATAACTATCTCTACTTATCCTACTCTGCCTCATTACACAACCCTTTCATTTCTGGTTTCTGACCTCATCCCTCAGTTTTTCTCTCCAAATTTGCCAATACTCTCTAAATTGCCAAATGAGGTGTTATTCTCTCAATACCCATCCTTTTGGACCTCTCTGGATCATTTGACACTGTTGACCACTCTCTTCTCTCCAGATTATCAAAATACTATTCTCTGCTAGCTCTCCTCCTATCCTTTCTAACTACTCCATTTCAGTCTCCTTTGCCATGATCATCCAAATCATGCCCCCTAACTGTTTGCCAATGCTCTGCCTAGGTCCCCCTTTTCTTTCTCTATTCTCTCTCAATAATCTCAGAGATTTAAGTATCATGTCTATGTTAGTGACTCATAGCTCCATATATCCAGTCCCCATATCTCTCTTGAGCTTCAGTCTCTCATAATTAGTTACTTACTGAACATTCCAAACTGAATGACCTAGGCATCCCAAAATAGAATTCATTATCTTTCTCCCAAAACCAATCTCTATTCCAAATTTTCCCAATTTCTGTTGAAGACATCATCATTCCTCTAGTCTTTTACCTTCTTTGTCATTTTCTCTCTCATCTCCCACATAAAAATGAGATGCCAAATCTTATCATTTCTACCCTCATGCTTACACAGTCATTACTTTTACTCATGTCCTCATCACCTCTCACTTACATTACAACAGTCTCCTAAGACTCAAGACTTTGTTCACTCCAGTTCATTCTTCACATAACTTCCAAAGTGATTATACTCAAACTCAGATATGTCACTCTCCAGAGTCCTTAATTCAAGAGTCTTGGGTATGGCAATGTTTCCAGCCCAATGCACTCAGCCATCATCCAGGGAAGCAGCCCCTATGGAGATGCAGTCAGGTAATGACTTCTGCAGGTGCTACAGCCATGGCTCCTGAAGACTCGGACAAGGAAATTATTGCCACCAAAGCCCTTGTCATTGTCAAATGGTTCAATGGAAACTGATATGATTTTATCAGTGGAAGTGACATTAAATAAGAACTACTACTAAGAACTAACTACTAAGAGCCATGGGTCTTTTTCTACTGACTTGCAGCTGAAACCTTCCCTATGTGTATCTGCCCCATTAGAATGGGAGCTCCTTGAGAGCAGAGGCTGCCTTATCTTTCTATTCATATCCCAGCATTTGTCATTATTATGAACATTTTGGTTATTGTAGTTGATTCGTTTCAGTCATATTCAACTATTTGTGACCCTATTTGGGGTATTCTCAGCAAAGATACTGGAGTGGCTTGCCATTTCCTTCTCCAGCGCATTTTACAGATGAGGAAACTGAGATAAAGAGGATTAAGTGACTTGTTCAGGGTCACACAGGAATTTAACTCATGATGATGAGTCTTCCTGATTCCAAGCCCCGTGTTCCATCCACCTCTTTACTTTACTTATAGTAAGCACTTAATTAGTTTATTCATTCATTCCTACTCAGCCAACCTCAGAGGCTCTCTATCTCCTCTAAAATAAAGTAAATCTCTTCTACTCTTCACAGCCAAGCACCAATTTATTTTTCCATACTTACTACACATTATTCTCCCTCCTGAAATGCAGCCAAACTGGCCTTGCTTTCTCTCTGGTCCTCATACATAATATTTCATCTCTAACCTCTGTGCCTTTATCCTGGCTGTCCCCCAAGGCTGACATGTCTTCTCTCCTCACCTCAACCTCATAGAATGTCTTTCTTACCTCAAGACACAGCTCGAGCATCTCCTGTGAAATAAAACCTTTCCTGATTCCCACAACTGTTACTAAGTACCTTCCCTTCCAAACTACATTGTATATTTTAATATTATTCTATTTATTATATATATGCATTTATGTTATATATATGTGTGTGTGTATAGAGAGCATATATGTATGTGTATTTGTATCTATATACATATGTATTTATATATTCTGTATAAACTTGTATACTTACTTGCTCATCTCATTACACTACAAAGTCCTTGAGAGCAGGGAATTATTTCATTTTCTATCTTTGTAACCCTAGTACCTAGTACAATATCTAGCACATAATAGATCCTTAATAGATACTTGCTGTCTTACCACATATACACAGAATAAATACAAGAGAGTTAAAGTTACTACTAATAACTGGTAAATAATTAGTATTCATTGACTTTATCTGAGCTTAATTCTTGTGACTTTCCTGAACTCTTTCATGTATAGGATTTAGCCACTAAAAAAGATGTGCAAAAGATTTGAAATTAGAGACCTGGGTTTGGAATCTCAATTCTTCTACTTACTGGCCATATGATCCTGCAGTACCCACCTCTGAACCAGTGTCCTGCTCAGTAAAATGAGAACACTGAATTTCTGAGGTTTGTGCTAGTTCTACACAAGCTCTAAGTAAGAATAAGGGCAAGGCAAGTTTGAGGATGTTAAAAAAAAAAACTGCCAATTCTGTTCTGGTCACTTTAGATGAGAGAGGCTCTTTAAGGTAGAACTTACCCATCCCCCAGCTCCTCCTCACCCCCATTCCCAAGTAGAACTCACCAGCCTCAGGTAGATCATACTTGAGCAGCCTCAGAGTTGGGTAGTAAAGACAGCCCAATTTATTCCAATAGATCTGTGATCTCACTGATTGGAATACTCCCTCCAATGATGCAGGTCATAGCCCATCTATGTTTGTTCAATATGGATGACTCTTGCCTATGTCTCCTCTATAAATTCTGGCTAGGAAGTCTATCCAATATGCTAGTCATCCTTCTTGAGTTCCCTTGACATCAGTGAGCTCTGTGGTCCTTTGAGCAATACTCATTTTTAGCTCACAGGGCTTAGATTTCAAAAAAAGGATGTTAGAGCTAATAACTAGCACTTGTGCAACATGAAGTCATCTAGTTAAACTCTTGTCATTTTACAAATGAAGAAACTGAAGCTGTGAGATGTTAATTGATTTGCCCAAGGTCAGACAGGTAGTATCTCAGTCAGGATTCACACTCAGATCTTCTCTTACTACAAGTCCAGAGTTCTATTTAGTGCACTGTAGTCTCTCTCTGAACAAAAGGCATTCTTCATCCATCTGGTTTTTCTGTTTGGATAGTTAAGACAAACACTTTTGAGTAATTATAGATTTCTTCCATGAGGGAAGCAAATAGAAAAAAAAAGACCAATTTATTACATGACAAATGACTTTGAAAGACTTACGAACTCTAGTGAATGCACTAATCATGATTCCAGAGGCTCATTCAGGAAATATGCTACTCTCTTCCTACAGAAAGAATACAAACTCACAGCAAAGATTAGGACATATTTTGGACAGGGCAAATGAGGGAATTTGTTTTGTTTATCTGGAACATTTGTTACAAAGCTAAGCTTTTTGCATTTGCTTGATTTTTTTCCAGTGAGGGGTGAGTAGGAATGAGATAAGATCAGTTTTTGCTCATTGAAAAAAGTAAAATTTAATCTTTAAACCAGGGTGATCTCCTGACATTAAAAAACAAATAAAACAAAAGGAGGGGATTGGACTAGATGCCCTGTAAAGTTTCTTGTAACGTCTTACGTAGGTTTCATGGTCACCAAACCAAATTTTCACTGAAAAGTCAGCGTAGCACAGTAAAAGGATGCTGCCTTTGGAGTCTGAGAAATGTGCTCCCATCTGGGTTCTGTTGCTTCTTACCTGTGTGACCTTTCACAGTCCACCTCTCTGCTCCTCAGGTTCCACATTCATAAAATGATGGCTTTGAACTGGATATTTTCCAGAGAAAGTAGAGCATCCCTTAAGCTGCTTCATTCCTTACTGCAGTAGCGCTGAGAAGGACCACAGCCCCAGAAGGGAGCCCCATGACAAGAGGATCCTTGGAGTAATAGTGAGGGCTCTGGTGGGAAGTGTTTGAACAGTTTGCTTCCAGAGGATCTCAAGGGAAGGTGTGGGAATGGCAGCTGCCATAAGGAGAAAATCTGCCCCACCTGTAATGATACCCTGGGCCAAAGCTCTGTTCACTCTTAGGCAAGTTGCAATTTTCCTACAGTACCTATCTCAATGGTTTGTTGTGAGGCTTAAATAAATAATGCATTCAAAGTGTTTGGCTAACTTTTGTGGACAGAGAGATGGACCAAGAGTCAGAAAGACATTTTCCTGAGTTCAAATCAGGCCTCAGAAACTTACTAGCTGCGTGACCCTGGACAAGTCACTTAACCTTCTTTGCTTCTGTTTCCTCATCTAGAAAATGAGCTTGAGAAGGAAATGGAAAACCTCTTCAGTATCTTGGCCAAGAAAATCCCAAATGGGGTCATTAAGAGATGAACATGACTGGAAAATGGCCAAACAACAACAATGCAACATGAAAATGTCAGTGATTATTAAACATCTCATAGGATCAAAGAATCATAGATTTAGAGCCAGAAGAGACCTTGGAAGATTACTACTGATGAAGGCAGGGAAGGCTTCCAAGGACTTGCACTAGGTTTTTAAACATCTGTAGATGTTACATCGGTAAAGAAGAAGAGAGAGATCATTCCAAGCAGAGAGAATAGCCTGGCAAAAATTTAGAGGTGAGAGAGTACAGATTATGTTTGTAGGGTAGATCGGGTGGAGCCTTGAGTGCATGCAAAAGATTAGTAGAACATTGGGCTGGAATGGGTTGGTAGCATGCCAAACAATGACACCTTGATCTCCTGATTTTACAAATGAGGAAACAGAGAACTAGACAAGGCAAGTGACTTGTCCAAGGTCCTACCTTGAGTAAGTGGTAGAACCAGGACCAAAGCACTATCTCCTTATGCTCAGTCCAGTGATCTTTCTAGATAAGGAATAAATCCCTCACTTTAGTCAAATATAAAACTTTATATCCCTTTACCTGCCATCTCTAAGTTACTGTATTTCATAATAAGTGAAGGAATAGCATCTGTCCTAGTTTCTCCTTTTAAATCTTTTCCATATGAGCTGTAAAAAATGTTTTATAGCAAAAGTCCTCCTCATAACTTAAGTGGATTCATTTCTGACCAAGATACAAAGGAAGCCTGTAAGTAATACAAGATCTAAAAAGAGATGGGTTGACAGCACAAGGAACCTAAATCCTCCTACCTTGAAGAAGCATTCCATTCATTCAATCACTCAACAGATATGTACTAAGTACCTATTGTATTCAGAGCACTAGGCCTGCTGGGAATATTCAGTTAAGTCAAGATTGATTTCCTGCCTTTACAAACCTCACAATTTGAAGAACACCTCCCACATAACACAGATAACAATAATACATGAAACTGCATTGTAAATTTATTAATAGGATAGAGAACAAACCAGCACATGCATTTTAAGAAGGAAGATTATTACTGATGAAGGCAGGGAAGGTTTCCAAGGACTTGCACTAGGTTTTTAAAGATCTGTAGATATTACATTGGTAAAGAAGAAGAAAGAGGTCATTCCAAGCAGAGAGAATAGCTTGGCAAAAACTTAGAGTTGAGAGAGTACAGATTGTGTTTGTAGGGGAGATAGGGTAGAGCCTTGAGTGCATGCAAAAAATCAGTAGAACATTGGGCTGGAATGGGTTGGTAGCATGCCAAACAATGACACCTTGAATAGGAGATGAATTTATGGCAATCAAGAGCCTCTAAAAATTTTTTGAGAAGAGGAATGATATGGTCAGATCTATGCATAAGAAATAAACTCATGAAAAGAAGCAAGTGAGAAGCCCAGGATTACATCTACGCTGAAACCCTGTGTACCTGGAAGAATGATGATACTGTCAACAGGGAAAGAGAAGTTAGAGAGAGGAGAGCACTTGGGAGGGAAACTAATGAGCTCTATTTTAGACATGTTGAATTTAAAGCCTCTATAGGACATCCAGTTTAAGATGTCCAATAGACAACTGTTGCAGGACTGGAGGTCAAGGGAGAATTTAGGGATGTATAAATAAAAATGGAAATTGTCTGCACAAATGGCAATTGAACCCAGGGCAGTGGATAAGATCATCAGATAAGTCAGTAGAGAAGGAGAAAGGAGGGCCCTGCACAGAGCCATAGGGGATACCCACATTTGGGAGGTGTGACCTGGATGAAAATCCAGCAAGAAAGACTGAAAGATCCGTCTTGGACAACCAAGAGCAAATAATGTCACAATGTAGTTATCAAATTTTTTTTAAAAAACAAGTTTATGGAACTCAGGTTAAAGAACTGCTACTTTAATTCCCTTCCCTAAAGAATCCTACCATACCAGA
The DNA here is from genome assembly GCA_023548195.1 of Bettongia penicillata ogilbyi. NCBI lineage: Eukaryota > Metazoa > Chordata > Mammalia > Diprotodontia > Potoroidae > Bettongia > Bettongia penicillata. Next base: position 761,860 of record JAJHZJ010000002.1, on the reverse strand, counting down.
GGAATGTCCTGGAACTTTAACCCTCTCTCAGCTCTAGAACTCTGGCTCACTCTCCTAATTGGTGAGTGTTTCCCCTGGCTCACTACGTCAAGAAGACACTAACAATGTTTCATGCCTCCCCTTTCTTCTTCTCTCCACCCACACTCCCACCCCCAATATTCTCTAGGTCTGGAACAACAGTAACAACTCTACCATTGCTCTTGGAAGGGTATGTCAATACCCTGCTCTATGGCACCACTCACCAGTGGTGTAAGGAGTATTGGTAAGGAGGATTGGGCAATGAGCCCCATCCTTAGGAGCTGATACAATCTCCATGTGAAGATAGAGCTTCTAGAGGTTAAGAGAATGAGTTCAGGGTACTTGATCTGCTAGGATGTGGAAGGTGGGAGAATGAATCCCAAGCTTTGCTACACCTTTAACTGTCTTCCCCAAAGTGCTTTTCCCTGGACTCCCCCCATTAATATAGAAATTCCTTAAGTGGGGATCACTTTTTATTTTATATTTTTATCCCATTATTTGGCACAGATTTTGATATGTAGCATTTAATATATGGTAGGTTTTTCTCATCAGTTCATTGGAAAAGCAATGTGGTACTGGGGAAAGAAAAATGGTTTGGGGGGTTAGGGATTTAAAGTAGGATGGTATAGGGATTTAAAACTCTCTACAACTTCCTACCCATGTGACTTTTTGCAATCCATAACACCTCTGGGTTTTAGTTTCCTCATGTATAACGAGATTTTACTCACTGGTCTCTGTTGTTACTTCCAGGTACAAACCTAGGAACCTAAGATGCATAAGATCATAAAGTTCGACCTTTTCATTTGGTTTCTGGTCAGAAGAGCATCACCACTGTCCTGAATTTGATCAGGAAAATATCTCAAAAGGCAAGGTTGACTTGACAATGAGTCGCCAGCCTAGAGTCTGGGGTGAGGTTGAAACTATAGATGAAGCTTCAGCAGCCCCAGCTGTGAAGGTTAGAGGTTTGTGCAAGCAAGGCATCACATGGGCCCTCCAGTCAGCACGTTGAAATGGTTCTGTCGATGCTATTGACTGAAAGTGAGTCTCAATAGACTGCAGCAGCAAATGGAGAAATTTAGCCTCAATGGTAACATGCCTCCCAAAAGTTCAGAATAGTTACTAGGGACTTGATATAGATTTGGGGCTCTCTGGTCATGACTATAAATCAGTTTGACTGCATTGATTCAAATACAAAGTTTGAATTCAGTCAATGTCCATTAACTATTAGATGGGGGAATTTGGCCTCAAATAAGCAAGAGAGAGCAGCAACTTGGCAAAGTATGTAGAATGCTGACCTTAAAACCAAGAAGACCTGAGTTCAAGACCAACCTCTGACCCATACTGGCTATATGACATGTTCTAGGCAATTCTAATACTACAAGTTACAGAAAAGAGGCTATCCTGCACTAGTGGAGGCAATTTCCTCATGTAAGATTTCCCTATATCAGTGTAATCAAAAGGACACTCCCTATCCTCTATCTTACATTATGTTTATGAAGCACATTCCTAAAAAAAAAAAAAAAAAACTTCTTGGAGTAAATTTATGGATTGCAAGAAATATTAGTCCCATTTTACAGTCAAGGAAAAAAGTTTGTTTTTGGCAAAACAAAGTGATTTGGGCACAGCCAGGCAGCATTGAAATGTCAGAACCAGTATTTGAACACAGCACTCCTGAAGTCAAAGCCAGTGTTCCTTGCCCCACTCCAGATAGTCTCAGAAAAACAGCTCTAAGATACTTTTCATTGACTGCTCTCAAGCCAGGTCTGCACTGTCCCATACTAAACACTGGGGAAAGCAAGAGTTAAAACAGTTTTGGAATCCTGAAGAAATTTGGGGGATACTGAAGTAGAAGACACAGCCTACTTAGCCTCAGGAAGATTACAGTCTTGTTGGGGTGATAAACCTGGCCCACATGAGACAACTAGAAAATGAAACAATGTGCAATACACAGAGTGATCTATTCTATGAACTAGATAAGAACAATGACATGATCCTTTTCTTTGCTAGTGCTGTAAGGTGAGGCTCAGAGACTAAATTGTCCTAAACCTACAGGGAGAAGGGAGATCCTGGAATTAATCAGTTTTGACCTGCCAGGGTCAAGGAAGTTTCAGAATTACAGGGGGAAGGATTTCTTCTCTTCCTTTTACCACCATGATTTACTTTACTACCCAGAAATCTCTCCAACAGCCTTGTCTCTCAACCCTTACTGCTCTAGAACCCCCCACTTTCCTGGGTGGTAAATGTCTCACATGTCCTGCTATAACTTGGCCAACTCCAGCCTTTCTTCACTATTCTAACTGGCCAACTCCTCAGCAGATGCTTTACCATGGTTTTATTGTCCCCCATCTATGATCCACTTCTGGAACCATCATGAAATTAATTCTGCCATTACTCCTGGAAAGATTGTATCGGCATACTCCTTTTTGGCTCCCTTTGCTATCCCAGTGACTCTCCTAAGCGCTTTCCTGGTCATCATTCTCCTATCTGCATTTTCTCCTCCATTAGAATATAAGGTCCCTGAAGGCAAAGATTGTCTTACCTCTTATAGTTTTATGCCCAGAATTTATCACAGTGCTTAATAAATGCTTTTCTTCATTCATTTCTCCATTCATTTTCATTCTGCTAGAAGAACCTATAACCCAGTTTTCAGCATGCTGAGTTTGGCTAACATGTGTCCCTTCCCCCGTAGGTGAGGTAGCCTCCCTTGATTGACTGCCTGTATCTTTAAAACTGATAAACCCCACTGGTTGCTCTCTCTCCTTCTGCCATCTTTTTCTGCCTTGCTCCTAGCTGTGGCTCATCATGAACCAAGGGGACTTTCCTTCCCCTACTCTCCCTCTTCTACCCCAGATCCCAGAAATGGACCTAGGGGTGTTTGTTTCTGTTTTGTGTTGTGTGTCCTCAGATTCAGGTGTGGGAGATGATCCCCACTGGACAGAAAATTTAAGGTATGATGGAGACAGGATTGTAGGAAGGCTAGATCAGCAGCCAGGCATCTCAACATGAGGAACCAGGGTGCCTAGGGCTGGAGTCCTAGAGGACCTGGGATTGTCCTCTATGAGAACCAAGCTAAACTATAAACCTAATTCCCTTCCCTTCCACAGAGACTGGGGTGTTGTAGAGGGAGAAGGGGCTTATGCCTCCCACATGCTGAGGGAAGCATGGTCACTGCAATCCAGAGGGTGAATCATGGTGCGGCAGAAAGTGGATCAAAGTCAAGAAACATGGGTCCAAAGCCTAGTTCTGAAGTTCACTAGCTGTGTGGCCCGCTTCCTCTCTGAGCTTCCATTTCCTTCTCCGCAAAATGCCTGCCCTGCCTCCCTCTCAAGTTAAGAGAAAAGATTTCCATAGACCTTAAAGTACCATAGCAATCAACTAGGATTTCTTAAATGCTTACTACTTGCCAGGCCTCCCTCACTCAAAACAAAGTCAAGTGCAAGTCATAACATCATTTCTCTGATGGCATGGTCTTCTTCGGGAATGAAGGATAAACACTCACACTTGTCAGGCACTGGAAATACAGCTACAAACAATCAGAAACAATCCCTACTCTCAAGGAGATTAGATTCTGGGTTACAAATAAAAGGAATGAAACTATCTCTACTCCCCAGGAGATTACATTCTAATGGGGAAGAAAACAAGGATAGATAGATACATAGATAGATAGAGATAGAATATGTATATGTGTGTATAGCATAAATATAAAGAGAAAATGCAGGTGTTGATGGGATCATAGATCTAGGACTGGAAGAGAATGCTAAAGGTCCTCTAGTACTGTGGGGACAGTGTACACACAAAAAAGACAAACATTTATTAAGTGCCTATTATATACAAACATTGTGCTAAATTCAGGGGATACAAATGAGAAAAGAAAAAAGTCCTTGCCCACAATTACTTATGAGTGTAATGGGAAAGAGAATATCCAAAAGGAAGCTGAAAGGGGGTGGACAGTGCCAAAGCGAGGGTCCCTAGCAGGAGATGTAATGAAGATGATAATAGATTCAAAAGGAAGCAGAGGAACTGATGACAAATGAACTGGCTGGTGTATTGAGTCCTCTATAAAGGGAGGCTATGGGAGGAGAGGTAGAAGCACCTGAAGGTACTGATGAAGTGTGAGTAGCTGAGTAGCAAAGCTTAAAGGATCTCCATGGTGAAATTTCCTGGTGATGAGTTTACCCTGGGTGGGGCACAATGAAGATGATGATGATGATGGAATTTCAACCAAGCCACATAGCTGATAGCCAATCAGTTGAAACACACCAAGCATCACATAAAATTATTCATTGCAAGGCAGAGAAAAAAATTAGAGTTTCTATTTACATTTACTTTGATGTAAATAATAAGAAAAAATAAGCTTTACTAGTATTTAATAGGTTTGTACTGGTGCTTTCACCCACTCCTCACATCAGATGGTCATTCTGAGGGAACAGGAGTTCATCAGCTGGTGCCACCCTCACTCCTTCATTTCTTTTCAGCATATTGTGATATATCTCCATTTATTTGTGCCAAGTGGAGTGGATTTGTGGGTTATATTATCTAGTTTTACCTAAACCACTCTTGTCAAATAGAAAGTGACATATAGATCACTGAAAAGAAATTGTACTAATAATAGGAGTGTAAATGATCAGTGAGAAAATGGCCAAACAGATACTTCTAATCTTGATACTGACTGTCAGCTGCACGATAGTGTAAGAATGATGATTAACTAATGAGATTTGATAAGAAATTGTCCCTCTGTAAGGGAAATTATTATTAACATTAGTTGAAATATGGATATATGTCCATTATTATTAATGCTGAACATCACCCTCAGAGTATCTTGCGCGTTGTTATTAATGATAATATAATGCCATCACATTTAGCAAGATATAAAAAGATAAGATATAAAAGATATTAAAAAACTAAGCATCCTGAACATGAAGACAAACCTCAAACCTCAGTAATGGCTTCCACAACATTTAAAATCACTCAGTACTCACCTAGTATTTGAAAAAAACATTAAACTTAATGGCAGATGTTTAGAAACTTTTAAAAAATCTTCTTTACTTAATAATGAAAGACGAAAGGCCACACATCATTGAGAAAACACTTTGGGGTTTTCTTCCTCTCCTGCAGTCAAAATGGCTGAAATAACAAATGGAAAACATTTAATGACAAACAGAGGTACATTTCTTTATCAGCAAACATTGTTGGAAGATGCACAGGACATATTACTGAAGATTTATAGAAACACACATTTGAACAAATTATAAAGTGTGGGAGGTTTGTTACACAGTGGGATGGGAGTACAGATGTTTCTAATGTGTCTTGGCTTATGGTATTTGCTAAAGCCTGTTTTAATAATGAAATACACAAAGAACTGACTCTTTTCATGAGTCACCAAAGCAAAGACCTACTCAAGAAGATCTATTCTCAGGAGTAAATAACTTCTTTAATAAAAGCAATGTTTCCTAGGAAAACTGTGTAGCCACTAATAGAGCAGTTTCTTTGAGTGGGATTTTACAAAAGATTTCAGTGTAAGGTCACAAAGGTAGCACCATATGTGAAATTCAGTCATTGCATCAGTCAGAGATAAACTATTAAAGCAAAGAATTTGTAGCTAGAGGTGGACAAAGTGCTAGATGAGGTCATCTATGTGGTTCATTTAGCAGAATCTTTAGAATATTTGCAGTGGGGTGGGTAAAATAATACTAGATAGAGCATCTCATTCCTGTCTCAACCAGAAAGGGGAAGAGTAGCCATATTCACAGACCACATTTACTGGGTCAGCTTAGAGATGGGACTTTCTCCTCGGGTCCCTCCTAGTTCTTTTTCTCCTCCTTTAGGTTAAAAAAGGGTAGAGATTAGCCTCAGGAACAAACACTCACAATCTCAGCAGCACCATTGCTCACTCCCATGACTCATCTTCCAGGAGAACTAGAAGTGATGGCCAAGTTCAAGTTTGATCGGACTGCATGGGAGAGGTATAAGATTTGTTTTTAATTTCCCGTGATAGAATTTCAGGGTCCTAGTCTAAACTGTGAAATATGAAACCACTCAGGGCCATGGCTCCATGCACACTCTAATGTAGCATAATGACATTCTGGTAGACAATGGGAACGAACTCATTTATAAAAAGAATCAGGTTTAGGAAATACCACCAGAAGTTGTGAATAGCAAAATAGGGGAAAGTTGAAAGGTTTTATTTTTTTCAGTTCTGTTTAAACAAAAGGTTAGAGGAGAATGTCACTATGCTTTGGAAGAGGTGGGAAGGGAAGAGAGTATTCTGTCTTCCTGCCGTAGATGATGACACTGGTCACTCCAAGGGTATCCAGTTGTTCCCTATACCCATTCCACAGTATCTGTCCTGCTACCAATCTCTGTAGCCAGCTGTTTCCTTTGGCCATGTGCCTCATTCCTTCAACTCTCTGATCTCTCAAATCACATGTTATATTGTCCCCAAATGCCCCTCCCAACCTCAATTTAATGATACCTTTTCCTAGGGAATTGTCTTAGTCCTTAGAAATTTACAGGATGGGCTACAGGTAGAGCAACCATGAAAATCCTTCATGACACACAGAGGTTCATTTGTTATTGTGAGGCAAGGTGCTTAAGAGTTGTTGAATTTAAAGATCAGTTATAAAATTTTCTTCAACAAAAACAAAAAAGCAAATGTCCCAAATTTTCTGTTGAACCTTTCCATGATAAAAAAAAATGCCATTAGTATGCTAAGAGATATTTTCCCCAAAAACAGATACACTTCATCTAGTTCCTTCCAGGCAAAGGTGACATTTTAACAATGAGCAAGAAAGTGACTGCTTTTTAACATGCTTATGCTGTGAAGAACACATTTTAAAATCAGATGTTAGGAAATATTTCCACCACTATAAGATTTTGTTTCTGAAAACAACATATGTCACAAAAGAACTCTCTTATCTGGACATCTTTAAAGTACAGAAAGAACATTTTTTCATCTGTTTAAAATCTTCTGATTGCAATGTCTGAGTATTCAACACATTTGTTAAAATTATAAAAATGCACAGCTAATTAATTTGTAAGAACCACTGATTGACATCAGAGTACATGGAAATTTACTTGCTGAATTTCAACAATGACCTTTCCTTGTTTATCAGATGGGACTGAAAAGTAAATATCATGACTTATGAGTAGCCAATGGCATTCTTCTTCCATTGGGGTCGGCATATTTTTTCAGGTATGAGATCTATTAAGACCAAATATTAAACAAGGTAAACTTAGAACCAGACCTTTGGATTTCTATATCAAAAAATTTCTTTTAAATAGTAATATTCAATCCCATTGAGGTCATGAAGAATGTTGTTATTAATAATAATAACATGGTAGTGAGAGGGAAAAGGTTTTCATCATTTGAATAAATAAAATCATTTGGAAAATATTTTATCTTTACCTCATCCTTTTTAAATTTCTATTTTTGTATGTTTTAGAAGACATATAATACATATTATTACAGTAGCACTTGCACATAATTTATAAATATGCATGCTGAGAGCTATTCTCTAAAATGTTTACTGATGAGGTGCATGGAGACCACAGATCTAAATGAACATGAACTCCTTGAGGTTAGGTAGCGTTTCTTCTTTTACTCTGTAAAATAACGGTAGACATGTAGACCTCTACATACATTGTATCATCTGGGCTCCACAAAAATACCATGGAGTAGGTACTCCTAGGACTTTATGCCCATTTTTCAGGAAATGAAACTGAAGCTTGGAAGTCAAATACCCATACTCAAAAAACTAGTGAGGAGCAGAAACTGTGTGAAAACCTAGGTCTTCCTAAGGCTAGTATTCTATCCTCTACACACTACTGGCAAGTAGGTGGTGCAGATAGAACACTGGACCTGAAGTCAGGAAGAGCTGATCCTTCAAATCCTTCCTCAGACACTTATTAGCTGTGTGACCCTGGACAAATCACTTAACCTCTGTCTGTCTCAGTTTCCTCACCTTTAAAATAAGGATAATGGAAGATGGCGGAGTAGAAGGATGCACATTTACGAGCTCCAACCCACAGCCCATAGAATTAATGTAAAAAGAGATCCACATAAATTCGGGATCACTGAAAGGTGTGCAGAACCAGAGTGGAAGAGATTTCCGTGCCAGAGAGCCCTGGAGACCCGTCCCCAGGGTCCGTCGCACCCCGGAAAGCAGACCCCACCCCCAGCACTGCCCTGGCCACAGCCCCAGAGAAGCTGACCCGAGCAGGCTTCAGAGACGGAGGCTCCGGCAGCCGGGAAAGTTCCTCTGTCCACAGAAGCTACAGGTCAGTGAGAGAGAAGGTTGGGCTGGACGAGAGGGGGAGCGGGGGGTCTCCATGACTTGGGTCCCCTCAGGAGGAAGCGGTGGTGGCAGATACGGGGGCAGGAAGCGGTGGAGGCAGAGGCGCGGGCGGCAGCGGAGCAGCGGCAGCTGCGGCAGCCCAGGACTCCCCCAGCAGCAGGCAGGATCTTCATTACTGAAAGTCTCTGCATAAACAACCTGAGGGAGCTGAGCCTGGGAGATGGCCCTGCCTCACCCAGCTCTGTTACTGAAGGCCTCTGCATAAAACCCCTAAGGGAGCTGAGCCTGGGAGGCGGCCCCTCCCCCAACCTGCTCTGTTCCTGAAAGTCTCTGCATAAAGCCCCTGAGGGAGCTGAGCATGGGAGGAGGCCCTGCCCCCACCCCAGCGCCAGAACTAAAGCTTACTGCAGAAAGCCCATTTGAACCTCAGACCCCAAGCACTAGCTGGGTGGATCTAGGCGGGGGTGGACAGGAATCTCAGAAGTCAAGTAACTGGCTGGGAAAATGCCTAGAAAAGGGAAGAAAAATAATACTATAGAGAGTTTTTTCCAACAAATGCAAATGATCCCAACATTCGGATCTGATGACGAGGACGTATTCTCGCCATCGGGGAAAGATGTAGAGGGCAGGGCCTCGGTACCCCAGACACCCCAGGGGGATGTCAGGTGGGCTCAGGCCTTGGAAGAGCTCAAAAAGGATTTGGAAAAGCAAGTTAGACAGGTGGAGGAAAAACTGGGAAGAGAAATGAGAGAGATGCAAGAAAAGTATGAAAAACAGGTCAATACCTTGGTTAAGGAGACCCAAAAAAATGCTGAAGAAAATAACACCTTGAAGAATAGGCTCACTCAATTGGCAAAAGAGGTTCAAAAAGCCAATGAGGAGAAAAAATGCTTTCAAAAGCAGAATTAGTTAAATGGAAAAAGAGGTTCAAAAGCTCACTGAACATAATAGTTCTCTCAAAATTAGAATGGAACAGATGGAGTCTAATGACTTTATGAGAAACCAAGAAATCACCAAACAAAACCAAAAGAATGAAAAAATGGAAGAGAATGTGAAATATCTCATGGGAAAAACAACTGACCTGGAAAATAGATCCAGGAGAGACAATTTAAAAATTATGGGACTACCTGAAAGCCATGATCAAAAAAAGAGCCTAGATATCATCTTCCATGAAATTATCAAGGAAAACTGCCCTGACATTCTACAACCAGAGGGCAAAATAAGTATTGAAAGAATCCATCGATCACCACCTGAAAGAGATCCAAAAAGAGAAACTCCTAGGAACATTGTGGCCAAATTCCAGAACTCCCAGCTCAAGGAGAAAATCTTGCAAGCAGCTAGAAAGAAACAATTTCAGTACTGTGGAAATACAATCAGGATAACTCAAGATCTAGCAGCTTCTACATTAAGGGATCGAAGGGCGTGGAATAGGATATTCCAGAAGTCAAAGGAACTAGGACTCAAACCAAGCTAAACTGAGTATAATACTTCAGGGGAAAATATGGTCTTTCAATGAAACAGAGGACTTTCAAGCATTCTTGATGAAAAGACCAGAGCTGAAAAGAAAATTTGACTTTCAAACACAAGAATGAGAAGAAGCATGAAAAAGTAAACAGCAAAGAGAAGTCTTAAGGGACTTACCAGAAGTGAACTGTTTACATTTCTATATGGAAAGACAATATTTGTAACTCTTAAAACTTTTCAGTATCTGGGTAGTTGGTGGGACCACACACACACGTACATGCATGCACGTACACACACATACACACATGCACACACACAGAGACAGAGAGCACAGAGTGAATTGAATAGGATGGGACCATAGCTTAAAAGAAATTAAGGTAAATGGTGAGAGAGAAATGTAGTGGGAGGAAAGAGGGTGAAATGGAATGGGGTAATTATATGTCATTTAAGAGGCAAGTAGGAGACCTTTTAGTGGAGGGAAAAAGAGGAGAGCTGAGAAAAAAAAAAACAATTAGTTTACCCTCATCACATTTGACTAAAGGAAGGAATAAAATGCACACTCATTTTGGTATGAAAACCTATCTTACAGTATAGGAAAGTGGGGGAGAAGGAGATAAGCAAGGGGGGAGGATGATGGAAGGGAGGGCAAAGGGAGGAGGGAGCAATTTGAAGTCAACACTTGGGGAGGGACAGGATCAAAAGACAGAAGAGAAACAATGAGGGGCAGGGTAGGATGGAGGGTTTCAGTTAGTCTTACACAACACGACTATCAGGGAAGCCATTTGCAAAATTACACAGATATGGCCTATATTGAATTGCCTGCCTTCCCAAAGGGAATGGGTAGGGAGGGAGGGATGGGGAGAATTTGGAACTCAAAGTTTTAGGAACAACTATCTAGTATTGCTGTTGCTACTAGGAAAGAAGACATACAGTTAATGAGGAATAGAAAGTCATCTGGCCCTACAGGAGAAAAGAGAAGATGGAGACAAGAGAAGGGAGGGATGACAGAAGAGAGGGCAGATTGGAGATAGGGAAAATTAGATTGCTTGGGGTATTGGGGTGGGGGGAGGGGATAAAAGGGGAGAAAATTTGGAACCCAAAATTTTGTGAAAATGAATGGAAAAAGTTAAATAAATAAATAAATGAATGAATAAATAAATAAATAAGTAAATAGGTGGATAAATAAATGAATAAATAGATAAATAAATAAATAAAATAAGATAAAATAAGGATAATGAAATCCCAGGATTATTGTGAGGATAAAATGAGGTACAATTTGTCAAATGCTTTGTAAAACTTACAACAAAAAGGTAGCTATCATCACCATTATCTAGGAAAGTGCCTGTCACACAACAGGAACTTAATAAACACTTTTTGGATTATGCTAGATGTAGCTCAGTCCTCTCATTTTAAGGATGATGAAACTGTAGCCCAGGAAGCTGAAGCAACTTGGTGTAATTACAAAGGCAGCAGGTGGGAGGGCCAGAGTTTGAACCCAGATTCCTGCCTCTAAACTCAGCTCTCTTTCCTCTGTACCTTTTTACCATTATTAATTATTATTATTACTGATATTGAAATATCAATTCATCCTTCCCACTTGACTTCCTTGTTCTTAAATGTGGTGGGATATTTCTCTTTGTAAGCTAAGATCCTTGCACATGGTGGTGGTGGTGGTGGTGGTGGTTGTTTTTGTTGGGTAATTTTTCAGTTGTGTCCAATTCTTTATGACCTTATTTGGGGTTTTCTTAGCAAAGATACTAGAATGGTTTGCTTCTCCAGGTCATTCTACAGATGAGGAAACTAAGGTAAACAGGGTTAAGTGACTTGATCAAGGTCACACAGCTAGCAAATGACTGAGGCTAAATTTAAACTCAGGAAGATGAGTCTTCCTGACTCCAAGCCTGGATTCTATCCACTGTGCCACCTGGCTACCCCAAGCACACAGTAGCTGCTTCATAAATTTGTGTTAATTGGCTCAGATTGTAATACTGTTACAACTGTCACTTTAACAAGGAGCCAATCTCAGTCACTGGATTACTCAATTTTTTTTTTAATCAGTTCCAAAGGGTAGAACCAAGATGGCAGAGCAAAAGCAGATATTAGCCTGGGCTCTCCCCTAAACCCCTCTGAACATCTTTAAATACTACCATACAATAATTCCTGGAGCAGCAGAACCCACAAAACGATGGGGTGAAATAATTTTCCCACCAAAAACAACTTAGGAAACGTCTGTCACACCTGGGTGAGAGTAGAGTACAGTCCAGCACAGGTCACACCAGTACAGGTTCAACCCCAGCAAACCAGGAGCAAGCCTTGGAAGCCACCAAATCAGCTTCTGGAACTCAGCCTACAGATGATAAAGGGGTTGCACAAGTGATCAAAAGGAGATTATAGGGGTCTCTTTGCTGACACTGAGGCAGGACTCTGTTGCTTTGCCCATACTCTAATCTAGATCTCAGCATTAGGTGGCAGTCACAGAGTAAGGAATAGTACTAGTATACCTGTTTTCAACTGCAATGGAGTAGGGACCCTTGTCATTGAAAAGAGTACTCACAGACCACAGCACAGGCCAGTAGAGTAATAAACACACCTCTCCTTAGATCATACCCCCTTAGAAGAACTGAAAACTTACAGGTCCCTAGAAGTATTGCTGAAAACAGCTGCTCAAAAACCCTGAAACTTGGGTCAGTGTGCCCTCCACCCTGAAAGCAGAGCTCCATTTTGACAAAGAGTTAAAAGTCAAGAAATAAGTTGGGGAAATGAGCAAACAACAGGGGGAAAACATCTGATCATAGGAAGTTACTGTATTAACACAGAAAATCAAAACAAACACTCAGAAGAAGACGACAAAGTCAAAGTTCCTATATCCAAAGCCTCCAAGGAAAAATCAGTTCTGGTTCAGTTTCACCTACTGTCCTGCCCTGTAACTCAAGCATATCACACAGAAGTCCCAGGATATTATGAATATTCCCCCACCCCCATTTCCTTTTATTAAATGATGTGCTGGGTGAAAGCTTCACTCAGTCATCAGAGCTCCAGCTGAGTTGGAAAAAAAACCACACATTCTTGATGAAGATATCCATGTGATTTCCTTAAGTGAGATGCCCTAGTGCTAGAAAATGCATTTTATCAAGATCAAAAATCTCATTACCAGCATCCAATTTTATTATGACCTCAGTTAAGAAAAAGAATGAGCTATAATGTTGGAGTAAATCCACTATTTGTTAGCAGCCACCTCAGTTCTCTCCACTGATAACCAGAAGATGATATCCTGACACATGATGAAAGCCTAGGTTAGGGGGTTGTGTGTGGGTTTTTTGGGTGTTTTTATGGATGGAGCTATGCTGACATAATGCTTTACAAACATGAAATCTATGTGCCAGAACCATAGAATGGTGGAAAGAGGGGTGGGTTTTGCCTACATTCAAATTCTCATTTTGCCACTTCCTATGTAACCTTAGCAAGCACCCCAATTCCTCTGAGCCTCAGTTTTCTCATCTACAAAACCAAGGGCTTATATTTAGACCTAGAAACAACCCAAAATATATCTACTTGATATATTCAGGCTCTCGAGGAGGGTGCTGAAGTCTATAGAGGTTAAATGATTTGCTCAATAAAGTGACAAAGCTTGGACTCCATCCCCAGACATGTGACTTCAGATACAACTGTCTTTCCATTGAACCATGTTTCCTCTCAGGATCCTCTCTAACTTTAAATCTATGACCCTGGCCAACATTTCAAAACAACCTATTTAAAGCCTGCCTCGTTGGCATCAATAGTCCCTTTAGCCTGACACTCAAGAGAGCTAAAATGAAATTCATGTAGCTAGAGACAATCTGAGGAAGAATTCAAACCGAGATACACCAATCCTGGCCCTCTAGGGGTCTCTGTTCAAGAACAAAGGCCTGTGCTAAAAACATGACAACTTAGGGGATGGGAAAGATTCCAATAAATGGCGCCAGAAATGGAGCACAATTTGGGTAAAATTAAACCAAAGTAGTCTTATCACTATCCTGTCTTCTAGAGATGAAACTGCCCTGGCCCCTTCCTAGCAACTACTCCAGCCTTAGACAGATATGATAGTCTAAGTCATGTCTAATCATTCCTCCATCTCTATGGGTCCATGCCCAATTCCAGCCCCATGATTACATAAGTGACACTCTCTGCCCCTTCCTTTCTTCGTTCTCCTTCCCATGCTGCCTGGCTCCTTCCAACGCCCCATCATTCCCATTCTCATGTCATCTGCCTCTGTACTCTCTGTAACTTGTTAAAGTGTGATTGACCCTTTATCCCCTACTTACTATCATCATGGTCCTTCCCAGGAAGGATCCACAAAACTGTCCATGCCTGTCCCCTACCCAACCCAGAAGGACCCTCTTGTGGTCCCATTGCATTAGTCACAAACTGGGAGCACCAGGATCAAGGCTCTAAGCTATTCACACAATCTGATCACAATAAATTCATGAATAGAAAACATGGGGAAATAGCTGAACTTCATGTCCCTTCTCAAGAGATTTTTCCTGGGTCACAATAAATGAATGAATAATTCCATAAATTAATTTGCAATTCATGTGTCATCACGTTGATTGCCCTCCTTTGGATATGGTCCAGTTTGTCAATGTTCCGCTTGAAATGTGGTGCCTATAATGGAACATAATGATCCAGACAGATGTGGCTGAGCAGGAATTAATCAGTCAGTATTTATTAAGCACCCACTATGTTCCAGGTATTGTGCTAAGCTCTGGGGATACAAAAAATGCCAAAGACAATCCCTGGCTTCCAGATGCCTCATTATGGACTGTGTTTTTCATTAATAGCATCTAATATCACATTCATATTTCTGCTCCCACTCCCCACCCAGACTTGTTGTGAGGGAAGATCTTCGAAAGCCCTAAAGTGCCATTTCAGTATGTTATTATCATTCTCCTCATGCCTCATAGGGATCTTGCATTCCACTAAAACCTCTAAGCCTTTTTACACAAACTGCTTCCTAGCTCTGCTCTCTCTGCAGCTTTGGAAATTGCTGATCACTCCCTCCTCTTGTATATTTTCTTCTCCCCTGATTCCATGACACTGTTCTTTCCAGGTTCTCTTCTTATGTGTCTCAGCACTTCTTAGTATTCCTTGCTGTGCATCACTCCCTAAGCCTGAGTGTCTTCCAAGGCACTGACCCAGGCCTTGTCTTCCCCATCATCATTTCATCTCTCAGTGACCCCATCAGTTCCCATTGGTCAACACTGATGACCCCCAAATTGTATATGTGGTTCTAATATTTCTCATGAACTTCATTCCCCTAATTACCAACATTCCCAGCTAGATGCTCACTGGCATCTTGAACTCCACATGTCCAAAACGAAGTTCTTCCTCCTTTCCCCATCATCCTCTCAATTGCCTAGGTTGGTTACCAGTAATTTGAGGCATCTTTATCTTTCCTTTCTTATTCTCTTCACCTTCCCTAATATTGTATCAATTACAAAGTCCTTTAGAGTCCTCCTCTGCAATGACCATCACATCATCTCTTCCCTCAGTTCATGAGATCATTAATTCCCTTGGTTCAGGACTTCCTAACCTCATACGTAGACTATTGTAATAGCCTCCTAATTGGGCTCCCCAATTCTAGGCTCTTCTTTCAAATCCATTCTCCACATACCTGCTAAAATGATCTTTCTAAGGTACATCTGTCATTCCCCTGACCAAAAACCTTCAGTGGCTTCCCATTGTCTTAGGGATAAAATACTCCTGAGTCTAGCATTGAAGTTTGTCCATAAAAGACACTATCTTTCCAACACAAGGCTCTGTCATGCATATGAAGTCCAACCAAACTGGACTATTTACTATTTTCAGAATTCAGCATTACTACAATATACTCAGAACTCCCTCTATACATTTTTATAAACTGCAATCTCCTTTCCCCCACCACCATCCTTCATATTTAATTCTCTCCTTATTTCAAGGAAAGAGGTAAGGCAGCTTGTACCAGTTAAGTCAAAATATCACGAGTATCTCTGCTCAGGCTGGCTGACACAGCCCTGGACTCTGAAGCCAAAAGTCCTGGGAATCACATGACACTTCCAGCCTCGTGTCCTCAGTCATCACGCTGAGAAGCTGGCTGACTGCAGCCCAGCAGCTACTTCTGTAGCAGCTACAGGGACAGTTTCTAAAGACTCAGGAAAGAAAATTTTTGCCACAAAAATCTTTGGCATTGTCAAACAGTTCAGCATCAGAAACTGATGTGATTTTATCAAGTGAAATGGCATTAAACTTCCCTGCTATTTCCTAAGGACCACGGGACTTTTCCATTTCATTTGCAGCTGAAACCTTCTATATGAGATGTCGAGTCCATCGGAATGTGAGCATCCTGAGAGAAGGGAATGTTTTATTGGGTTTTTTTGTATGCCCAATGCTTATCATGAGGCTTTGGATAAAGCAGGCTCTTAGTAAATGATTCATTCACCCATTCACTTCCACCTCTCATTTCCTCCGCCAGGAGGTTTTCCCTGATCCTCGCAGATGCTAATCCTCAATATATCTTGCATTCACTTATCTGAATACAAAAACAATCTCAATTTTTTCTTCTAGTCAGCAAACTTCCATGCATTTTCACTGGCTCTCTCCCATGCCTGAAATTCTCTCCCTTTTCATTTCCATTTCTTGGCTTCCCTAGCTTCCTCCTAGTCTTGGCTAAAGCTCTACCTTCTGTGAAAGACTTTCTTACTACCCCTTAAAACTAGTGCCTTCCCTCTGACCTAACCCCCAATTTATCCTGCATTTTTTTTGTATGTTGTCTCTGCCATTAGACTAAGTTCCTTGAGAACAGGGACTATTTTCTGCCTTTCAGTTGACAGAACACGGAAGCTAAAAGTCAGGAAGCCCTGAGATCAAAAGTAGCTTAGACAATTATTAGTTGTATGACCCTGGACAAGTCATTTAAGCTCTGCCTCCATTTCCTCATATGTAAAATGGGAATGATAATAATACCTACTTCACAGGGAGGAACAGATGAAATCAGTTTTATAAAGTCTTAACACAGTGTTTGGAACATGGTAGACATTTAATCAATGCCTGTTGACCTCAGAGCCTAGCACAGTGCCTTACAACCAGTAGGTGCTTAATAAACTCTTGTTGAATTGAGACAGTAGCAGAGCCACAGTCCTATTAGAACCAGTTAAGACCTGAGATGACCAATTATAAGAGTTTTCCAGTGAGTTCAGTGAAATGACCTGGCAGGTAAAAAAAAAAATGAGCTTAAGACTTTCATAGAAATTCCTGTGGATTTTAGAGAGACTTTGTTACCTGGATTCCATAACAATCCAGCAGGAGTGTATTGAAGTATTGGTCTCTCTGTAATGACAGTCCCTCCAAAGCTCCACCAAGCTACTGTATTGCAATTTACTCTCTTGATGACCTCCATGCCCTGTAATTTATAATTCTTCTATTTGTCTTTCCAGTTGACTTGGGCTTTTCAGTGACCTCAGAAGACCAGGCATTAGAGACCCTGGTGTAACTGACTGACCAAAGCCTTATTTTTCCCAATCATTCTGACAACCCTATCCTTTCTACTCTAAAGGAAACATGGCACAATCACATATTTGAAGTCAGCCCATCATTTCTGATTCTAAGATAGAGACAGATGCCCAGTATTCCTGACCCTAACCTCAGCCCATTGAGTGAATTCCAGACAATCAATTCACCCTTTCCTCCCAGGTCCACAGTTTCTCTGCAGCATCTCTTTCACCTAATGCTATCACCCCTAAGAGCTTTTCCTCTCCAATCCCCAGAAGCAAAAGGAAAACTGATAGACTTTCAGCAAGACTCCCATTATCTTAATCATTTCATCAGGAACTCTATATTTTAACAGACATATCCTCCAACCCTTTTCAAAAGGCTTGATTCTGGGAGATGATTTTTAAAACATACAAGAGAAGACCATTTAAAAATCCATTTTCGTGCATTCTCCCATGCTAAGTACAAACCACAAAAACTTCAGAAGTCATTAATGGGTAGCCCTGAAATTTTTTGATTGTCAGGAAGTGTTATTGAGATGGATTTCCTGAAGAGATGCTTTCTACCATTTCACACTTTTGTCAAAGTTTTATTAGAATGCTAAGCTAGAGATAAATACTTTATTTTTAACTATAACCATCTGCAGCTGAGAGAGAGAGAGAGAGAGAGAGAGAGAGAGAGAGAGAGAGAGAGAGAGAGAACAAGGCAAATTGTCCTATTCTATGGTATAAAGCTGGTGTGCACTTACTGGGGGAACTGGCCATAATTCACATAAAGACCTTTGCAGTGATGGCTAAGAGCTTTAATTAGAATGGTGGATGAGATTTGGGAACACCTCAACATGGGAGTTTGACTTTCACTCAGTTCTCAAATATGGCTTCATCTCATTCTCTCCTGTCAAAAATTCCCTCCTTTGAACTTCTTTAGCTTCCTCACAAACTTTGACCAACATCATATTTGTAAATTTGCCAAAAGATGTCCCACAGAAATTTTTTTAAATAATAGTTTGCTTTTATATCACCTTCATATCCAAATATATCTCTTCCCTCCCTTATCCAAAGAGGTATCTTTTATAAAAGAAAGAAAAAAATCAGTTGAGGAAAACTAACCAACACATCGGCTAATTCTAACAATATAGCTTGTCCCATCCATTGTCTCCCTCTGCAAAGAAAGGGAAGTACATTTTCTCCTCCTGGCCCAGTCTTGATCATTATAGTTACATAGCATTCAATTACACATTTTCATTATTGTTCTTTTCCTTTTCCCTTGGAGTCATTGTTTTCTTGGTTTGACACATTTCATTTTACATTGCTTCTATGAATCTCCCCATGTTTCTCTGAATTCTTCATATTTTTCATTTTTATGATGCAATAATGTTCCATCACATTCTTGAGTTATATTTTTGGTAATTCTCCAATTAATGGACATTTACTTTGTTTCTAGTTCACATCCCATGGAATCTTAGCATCAGAAGGGATATTAGGAGTAATCAAGTACAGTCTCCCACACAATTCCTTTTTTGGTTATTATGTTTTATCAGTAATTTTTTATTTATATATGTATTTTCATCTGTGCAAAAAACTCGGTATGTGGAAACTCCCTCTAGTGATGTGACTTACATTTTTAAAATGTTGCCTGGGGCATCAATCAATAAACATTTATTAAGAGCCTATGATGTGCCAGGCACAATGTTAAGTGTTATGTGAGAAACACTGAGGAGCCTTTAGCAAGTATATGTCAGAGACAGAATTTAAACCCAGTTGCCAAAGTTTGTCTTATGTATACTGCCCTCTGCTGCCTCTCTAGCCAATGTCAGAGAGTTCTAATTTTTGAAAGTATTTTTTTCAGATGACATCTGCTTCCTTTCAACTCCTAGCCCTAGACCCCTTTGAACCAACACTGAATATAAGTCAATTATTTTTATGTGCTAGCCCTACAAATATTTGAAAGCAGTGATCCTGTCCCTGCTAATGTCATTCCTCATCTCAGCTTAACTTTCTCAATAACAATACTATATAATGTTAAGCAAGACACTCAGCTTCTCTGGACCTCTGTATACAATTAAGAGGTTGAACTGGATGGCTTCTGAGGGCCATCCCATCGCTAAAGCTATCTTCACATAAGGATGATCACATTTGCCATGCGCCTGATTTCCAGATCCACCTTCATCCCAGTCAGCCTTCTCTGTCAATGATCCTCTTAAAACATGATACTCAGAACTGCACTCAAGGTGATCCAGTCAAGTACAATGAGGGCTTTACTGCTTTTGATCAAGACATCATGTGTGGCACAGGGAAAAGAAGACCTGATTTCAAGTCAGAGCCTAGGACAAATGTCAGCTTTGCTGCTTATTACCTGTGTAACTTTGGATAAGTCATTACCCTGTTATGTGCCTCAGTTTCCTCCACTTCTAAATCAGAGATTTGAACTAAATGATCTCTAAAGTCCTTTCCAGGAAGAGGGTAACAAGTATATGTAAATATCTGATTTGTGCCAGACACTATGTTAAGTACTTAGCAAATAGTACTCAATTTTATCCTTCCTTCTCTAAGGTTAGATTCTATGATTTTTCTCCACTGTCCACTACAGAGTAAAATTTATGCATGAAGTCTAAGACAGCACTTTTAAGTTGTCTTTTAACAGCTGCATCACATCCTAAACTTAGAGGTAACTACATTCCTCAGGTTTTCCTTCACAGGAACTACTGTCAAGCTAATTCTTCCCTCATTTCCTTCTGCTGTCCCTGACTTCTTTCACACATGCACAAGACTTCAGACCTGTTACATTTCATCTTCTTGGTTTCAGCTCACCCTTCCAACCTGTTAAGATACTAATTCTGGCTTCCAAGTTGTGTGCTATTCCTCAAAGCTTTGAATACTCCACATATTTGCTCAGCATGCCTCCTATCTCTCCAAGCAAGTCACTGATCAAAATGTTGGACAAAATAGGACCAGGGACAGAGTATTTTGATTCAGCTCAATTCAACTCATGTCTACTCAGTCTACTACCAGGCACTCTGCTGGGCACCAGAGATACAAAGTCAAAATTTCAACAGCTTCTATCTACAGCTTCTATCTACTCTTCAAGAGCTTACATTCTACTGGGGGGGAGGGGCAGGGTGGAACACATGAACAGCAAACAGCAGGATACCATGTAGACCAGATTCTGGATTCAGAGAAAGTGGCTGAAATTCCAACTGTATGTGAGGAGGGAAGGTATTCAAGTTGTATAAAAGAATAGAGGGGAAAGGTAGAATGCTATGCCCAGCAAACAGCCAGGTAGACATGTTTCTCTGGGAGACAGAGCGCATTCAGAGAAATAATGTGAAGTCGGATTAAATAAGTTGGAGACATTGTGAAAAGCTTTTAATATCAAATAGAAAAGTTTGTCTTTTCTCCTAGAGGCAGTAGGGAATACCTGAATCTTCTTGATCAGGGAAGTGATGTGATCAGACCTGTGAAAGACCTTTTTGTTGACTGAGTAAAAAATGGACTAGAGATGGAAGAGATTGGAATCAGAGACATCATTTAGGGGGCTATTTGAATGAATCCAGGTAAATGATGCTGAAAGTTTGAACAAGGGTGATGACCATGTAAGTAGAGGCACAGGAGAAGATCCAAGAGGTATTGTGGGGTTAGAATCATTAAAATTAAGCAACTGATTGGATATGGTGGGTGAAGAGGCATGAAAAACCTGTCTGTCCTACCATGGCCCACACTGGACTGCATGAGGAGTTAAAAGTTAATATGGGAAATCCAGGTAGTTGGTAATGTAGGATTATAACTAAACAGAGAAAAGAGCTGTATCCTTGAACTCAAATAGTAGGATTTAGATAAATAGAGACCCAAAGTTTAGATTCCATGTGTCAGGGTCCTTGTTCTCCCTGAAAAGAAAATGGTAGAATCATTTGAGTCTGGACTTCCAACCACATATCCTATGCCTATTTCAAAACAAAATTATCCATATATCAGAGATCAGATTTGGGGAGTTCAATTGAGTCAGAGTAGTGGAATGCACAGCAGACTCAGGAATCAGAAAACCTCAGTTAGAAATGTTGTGTTTCCATTCATTACCTTTGTGACATAGGTACAGCACTGAATCTCTATAGAGCTAAGATTTCTTATCTGGAAAACAGGTATGGGGGTGGAAAGTGGATTAGATTACATTTTAGGTGCCTTTCAACTCTTTTTTTATCTTAATAGGTGTAGAAACTAACATTTAAATGTTTCCTCAGGCTCTCAGTGAAGGCAAAATGAATTTAGGAGGTTAAAACTCAGTTCCTCCATTGAAAAGTGAGTCCTGGGTGGGAGGGAACCAAGATAGTGAAGTAACAGCATGGACTTTGTACAATGCTCTCCCCAAGCCCAGCCATATACCTGTAAATGATAACTCTGAACAAATTCTGAAGCTGCAGAACCCACAGAATGACAGAGTAAAGCAAATCTCCAGCCCAAGACATCCTGGAAGGTCACTGGGAACTGTCTATCATGTCACATTGGGGGCAGGGCACAGTCCAGTGTGGGCCTTGCTGGTACAGACAGGACCTGAGCAGAACTGGTAGGGGAGATTGAATCTCTCGCACCTGTGGAGATTTCCAGACTTCATGACCCCAAAACACTGAGGACAAATTCAAAAGGTCAGTGGAAAAATCCTATGGGACCAATGTGGGACAGTGGAGTGGTCTGGCACCAGCCCCAGGGTTGCAGAGGGGGAGGGAGTAGAGGAAGCCACAGCAGTAGCAGTGGCTGTGACTGTTTCTGGAGTTTTAGGCCCATAGATTGTGGGGGGATCAGGTGGCTGACAGTACACCCTCCATCCCCACTGAAAGCAGAGATCTACCTTGACAAAGAGCTCAAAAGTCAAGTAAATGGCTGGGGAAATGAGCAGAAACTAGAAAAAGAGTCATATTATAGAATTTTACTTTGAAGACAAAGAAGACCAAAACATGCAAACAAAAAACAACAAAGTCTAAGCTCCTCCATCCAAAGCCTTCAAGAAAACTATGAATTGGTCTCAGGCCATGGAAAAGTTTAAAAAGGATTTTGAAAAACAAGTAAGAGAAGCAGAGCAAAAACTGGGAAGAGAAATGAAAGTGGAAATTATGAAAAAACAAGTCAACTGCTTGCTAAAGAAGACCCAAAAAAATGCTGAAGAAAATGACACTTTAAAAATAGACTAACCCAAATGATAAAAGAGATCCAAAAATCCAATGAAGAGAAGAATATCCTAAAAATCAGAATTGGTTAGATGGAAAAGGAGGTCCAAAAGTTCACTGAAGAAAAAAATTTCTTAAAGATTAGAATGGAGCAGATGGAAGCTAATGACTTTATGAAAAATAAGAAATTATAAAACAAAACCCAAAGAATGAAAAAATAGCAAACAATGCAAAACACCTCATTGGAAAAATAACTGACCTGGAAAATAGATCCAAGAGAGACAATTTAAAAATTATGGGACTACCTGAAAGCCGTGATCAAAGAAAGTGCCTAGATATCATCTTTCATGAAATTATCAAAGAAAACTGCCCTGATATTCTAGAACCAGAGGATAAAAATAAATGTTGAATGAATACACTGACTATCTCCTGAAAGAGATGCAAAAAGAGAAACTCCTAGAAATAATGTATCCAAATTCCAGAGTTCCCAGGTCAAGGAGAAAATATTGCAACAGCCAGAAAGAAACAATTCAAGTATTGTGGAAATACAATCAGGATAACACAAGATCTAGCAGCTTCTATATTAAGGGATCACTGGGTTTGGAATATGATATTCCAGGGATCAAAGGAGCTAGGATTAAAACAAAGAACCACCTACCCAGCAAAACTGAGTATAATACTTCAGGGGGAAATAACGGTCATTCAGTGAAATAGAGGACTTTCAAGCATTCTTGATGAAAAGACCAGAGCTGAATAGAAAATTTGACTTTCAAACACAAGAATCAAGAGAAGTATGAAAAGGTAAACAGGAAAGAAATTGGAAGGGATTTATCTACTAAAGTTGAACTGTTTTCATTCCTACATGGAAAGATAATATTTGTAAGTCTTGAAACTTTTCTCAGTATTTGGGTAGTTGGAGAGATTGCATACATACAGATAAAGAGTGCCAGGTGAGTTGAATAGGAAGGGATATCTAAAAAATAAAATTAAGGGGTGAAATAGGAATATATTGGGAGAAGAAAGGGAGAAATAGAATGGGGCAAATTATCTCTCACATAAAAGAGGCAAGAAAAAGCTTTTTTAATGGAAGGGAATGGGGGAGGTGAGAGGGAAAAAGTGAACCTTACTCTCATCACATTTGGTTTAAGGAGAGAATAACATGCACACTCAATTTTCTGTGAAAATCTACCATACACTATAGGAAAGTAGAGGAGAAGGGGAGAAGCGGAGTGTGGGTTGGATGATAGAAAGGAGGGCAAATGGGAGGAAGAGGTAATCAGAAGTAGAAATTTTTGAGCAGGGATATGGTCAAAAGACAGAATAGAATAAATGGGGAGCAGGATAGGATAGAGGAAAATAGTTAGTCTTTCACATGACTTTTATGGAAATCTTTTGCAAAACTACACATGTATAACATATATTGAATTGCTTGCCTTGTCAATGGGGTTGGGTGGGGAAGGGAGGGAGACAACTGAAACAAAGTTTTAAAAACAAATGTTAAAAATTGTTTTTATATGCAACTGGGAAATAAGACATACAGGTAATGGCACATAGAAATCTCTTTTGCCCTACAAGAAAATAGAGGAGATGGGGATAAGGGAAGGGAGGAGTGTGATAGAAGGGAGGGCAGATTGGGGTAAAATTAGAATGCATGCTGTCTTGGGGTAAATGGAGGAGAGAGGGAGAAAATTTGGAACTCAAAATCTTGTGGAAATGAATGTTCAAAACTAAAAATAAATAAATTTAATAAAAATCAAAGTGAGCCCTGGCTACAGAAATAGAGCTAAAAATTTGATTTTAATTCATCTCATTACATTTCCTTTTTGACTAGTCCAAAGTTGCGCAGTGTCATGAAAATAAGAACATTAAAAATGGTAGAGTGCAGAAACCAAAAGAAAACAAGCAGTTCTTTAGGATAGAAGTTACATCATGGAATGATACTGTGCTAGTATAGGAGACAAAAAAACCTGGGTTCTGAGTCAGTCTCTAACACTGACTGACTGATACTTGGTTTCCTTAACTGCAAAATGGGAATAATATTTCCAGTGCTACTTCACAAGCCTCAAATGTGAGGTTCATATGAGATAATGTATGAAAAATCCTTTGAGAATTTTAAGCCAACATGTAAGTCAATTATTATTCTTTGGTTAGGCTTTTTTTTTTCAAAATGAAGCTCCTTTTGACCACATCGAGGCTGTGTTGTTTCTTGACAGGCTGCTTACCAAATGGACTGTCTAGAAATATTTATTATGTCTTGGAGATTATACTTCCGGCACTAATCTTTAATGAGACATCCATCATGAATAAAATATTTAATAGTTCTCCCAGTTTTAAATGCACATTAATTAGCAGAAACATTACAACAGATTTATCACAACCTCCCTACTTTAATACAAATGATGGCAAGAGCCCTACACAGAACACTGAATAGGTAGTATTTACTTCATAAGAGTGAGTGTGGTATGTCTCAATATCCTCATCTGGAAAAATGAATGAGGTTGGATTTAATCATCTCTAAGGACCTTTCTAGAACTGAATCATATGATCTATGGAAACTACCAGAATTAATTTCTTCTTCCCCTTTCTCTGGAATCTCCACTGTTTTAGAATCTTGTTTTTGGTGCGGGTGCTCAGCTATAAACTCGAAAGAATAAAGAAGAGTACTCTGGTGTTTCCCCTTACAATCGTACGATATTAGAGCTTGGTTATAATGCAGTCCTAGAATATAGAGCTGAAAAACACTTCAGAAGCCATTGAGTGCAATCATGTAATTTTATGGAAGAGGAAATTGAGGCAGCTGACATTTCAGTGACTTGCCAAAGATGAGATAATGTATTGATGATGCATTTTTGCTTATTGTTAATATAATTTTGCTTTTTAATGGGAAGATCTTCCCCACCCATTAATGGGCCTGCCCATTAAGGGGAGTTTGATTAGGGAAGGATGTAGAAAGGTCCACACCTTTTGTTAATGAGGCATTGGTTCTCAAGGGTTGTGATGTTTTCTGGTTCTAAAAAATGTATAAATACTCTGGGGTGAGGTTTTACTTTGAGGCTTATTCACTGGAAACATTTGTTTGGCCAGATGAGACTCTGGGCAACAACTAAGGAGCCCTCTGCTTTGAAAACCCAGACATTGGTGCTTTTCTCTCTGATAACTATGTATGTATGTATGTAGATAATGGTCAGACAGTTGGTTCTGTCTGTTGATCTGTGATGTATGTATTACTTATGTCAGACAATTGGAAGTCATATGTATTGATTCTGATTTTTCTGCATTTTCTCTGAAGTTCACAGAGCTGACTTTCCCCCCTGAACTAAGTGAATGATACATGTGCTTGATTACAGTGATTGCTGACCCCTCAAGTTGCTTTCCTTTTAGAAAAGCACATCTAAGAACCTGTGATAGAAGGCCCTCCTGTGTATGTCAGGGTCCTTGCTTTTACAGATAACTAGTAAGTGGTAGAACAGGGTTTAGACCCCATGTATTTTGGTTCTCATTCTTCAAAGGAGCTCTGCCTCAAATGCTCTTCTTTAGATTCTTATCAATATTATTAACATGTAGGCCAACTAGGTAGCCACCCAGGTGATGAGATTTGAGGAATATCAGAAGGCTTTCATAGGATCATAGATCATAAGATCATAGATTTAGAAATGAAAGGGACTTTATGAGTCCCAAATGGCTCATTTTCCAGATGAGGAAACTAAGGGACAGAGAAATGGAGTGACTTGCCCAGAGTCACAACTAGTAAGTGCATGAAACTGAATTTAAGCCCAAATTTTCATGCCTCTAAGTTCAACAATCTATCTACTACTCCAACTTACCTCAGACTATCCTCCAAACCTGTACCTCACAGAGTTGAATTCTTCCTCCATGATGCCGTTTAAACACCATCTCTCCTTCACTCTCTATATATCTTGTGCATTTCTACTTATTAACATGTCTTTCTCTTTAGAATATGAGCTACTGGAAGGTAGGAGCTGATTTTGCTTCTTCTTTATTTAAGAGCTTTATTAGAGTGCCTGGCACATAGTAAGTGCTTAATAAATACTTATACTGACTGACTTCCACATGAAGCTTTACCTCGTCGACCCAACTCCTAGTGCCCTGTCTCCCTGTGTTTTATTTTAGCATCCTTGAAAGGACCTTGGCAGTCATGTTGTCCATTCTTTGAATTTTATACATGAGGAACTTGAAGCTCATTTTCCTCATCTATAGAATAGGGATTTTTATAAGGACCTATCTCACAGGGTAGTTGTGAGGGTTAAGTGATATAATATAGGTAATGCAATTTGGGAACATTAAAATGCTGGGAAAATAATAGCTAATAATAATAAACATTTGAATGGAACTTAGAATGTGCCAGGCCCTGAGCTAAATGCTTTACAATTATCTTCATGACAAACCAAGAGGTAGGTGCTATTATTATCCCCATTTTACATATGAGGAAACTGAGGCAAACAGGAGTTAAGTAATTTTCCCAGGGTCACACAGGTAGAGGCATCTGAGGTTGGATTTAAACTTGGGTTTTCCTGACTCCAGGCTTGGCGCCTTATACCCTGTGCCATCTAGCTGCCTGTGTAAGTTATTATCCTCATTTGGTAGGTGAAGAAACTGGTTCAGGATATCACTTATATTCTACCTCTGGAAAGAGGGGTGGTGGATTCTAGGTGCAAAATAGGGCATATTTTGACATACATGGCCAATGTGTTGGTTTCTTTTGATAAACTAGATGTACTTCTTCCCCACAATAAGGGCTGAATGGACAGGGTCTTGGAGGAAGGGAGAGGTCATTTGGAAGTGACAGCAAAGTAAAAATGAGAATGCATCAATAAATCATTATTTTGTTTTAAAGAAATCTTGTCACTTGCCTCATGTCATAAGGTATCAAGGATCTAATTTGAGACTTAAGCCCAAATCTCCCTTAGCTTGGCACTCTGTCTACTTCTCCATGCTGTCTTCCACATAACATATCAGCAAAATTTTATTGAGAATCTACAGCTCTGTGCTGAATGTACTTTAAATAAAAGTACAAAGTCTGGTCTCTCCCCTCAAGTAGTTAATAAGCAAGATACTAGGAAGTGAAAATGTACCTATGAATGAGAGTTTGTATATTACAAGGCTGTATTAAAGCTGTAGTATCATGAGACAGCGGATATACAGTAGTACAGAAAGGAGACTTCATGGATCCCTGAATGCTACAGTGATCAAAGATGGCTTTACAAAAGAGATGAGTCTTGAGCTGACCTGTGAAATTTGGCTATGATTTGGATAAATGAAGAGAAGGGGGAAAATGGTATGAGCAAAGGCATGGAAGTGGTATATTTAGGGTGGATAAGTTTGGCAGGAGTGGAAGGCACATGTAGAGAAGCAATGAAAAATAAAGATGATAAGATATATTGGGGTTGGACTGTGGAAAGCCTTAAATGCCAGACCATTTCAGACTAAAACATTATCCTGAAAGCAATGGGAATTACTTGAAGGATTTGTGAGCTGAAAGTGTTGAGCAGAGGAGTGATATGATTCAAGAACTGCTTTAAAAAATCTGATTGGCTGGATTAGGTCTGGCTTGATTATAACTGGCCCTGGGACTTTGCTGGGCATCTGGGTTTCTGCACAAGAATGGTCATTTAAATACAACACAGAGAACACTATAGTGTTTGCAGAAAAACTTCAATGCTGAAACAATGCTATGTTGACCTAGGAATGATCAGAGTATCCATGGATCATAGTCCCTTGGACTTGGAGTTCAGAGACTATCTAGTGTGAATCCTTCACTTAATATATAAGGAAACTGAGGCCCAGAGATGTTAAGTAACAGAACTTACAAAAATAAGAGTTTGTATTTCTGTAGGATAAAAAGTTACTCCCTTCACAATAAACCTCATGAAGTGAATTTTTCAAGGGGAGGGTGGGTGTCTCCACTTTACAGCTGAGAAAATTAAGTTTTCCTGACTTTCCCAAGGTCATGTTACTTATAAATATTGGATCCAAGGTTTCAAACCAAGACCTTCTTTATTCCAAGGTTGATTCAATTAAATTGTGTTTAAGTTCCATCTCTAACATACTGCCTGTGCAATCTTATTCAAGTCACTTCACTTTAAAATGTTCTAGAAAACTCTCTAGGACTATTATCTGTCTTGGCCCTGTATCTTTCTTAATCGATAATTTTAAATGGACTGGGCTACTATTTCCCCCTCCATTTTTTTTTTTACAAATGTATTATTTTGTTTTGTTTTTATCCAGATCTGCTAGTTCATTGGTATAGGGAGCTACCAGTTAGGAAGATCCGGTTTCTAATGCTAACGAACAACTGGTTTGCAGTTTATAAAACTACAAAGTTGCCAGAGGCCACTAAGGGTTTAAATGCCTTGCCCAATGTCACAAAACCAGTATGTGTCAGAGGCAGCATTTGAACCCATATTCTTCTCTCTCAAAAGCTGGCATTCTATCCACTACACCTTATTGCCCAGAGAGTCAAAGACAAAAATGGCCAACAGCCCTACCTTCAAGGAGCTTAGAAGTCCAGTTCTCGTCTTACTGGCCCAGGGTCAGTGTTTTATGTGTAGCTTCATAGATTACATTCTTTTGGCAAGTGACATGTTAAGGTTTTAGTGAGTTGATTTTCATGCAGCAATGGGGAAAAAAAGCAATGTCTTCCATTTTGTTTGCCTCTGGTCATGTGCATTAACCAGAACCTAGTTACTATGGTTCTGTGTCTTGAAAAAAGAGGTGAACATTAATAAACAGGAAGGTCATGAGATACACAGTACAAAGGGTTTTGTTATTCCTTCAACATTTGTCACCAGATGCTTGCCTCAAATAAATCTCGCTTTGAGAAATGGATTTTAAGACTTGCTTAGATGTGACAGCTGTAAAATTCCCTTGTGAACTCTGAAAAGGCAATCTTGATCCAGCTGCTTGTGTTTGGGCTAGACAAAATGAAAATGCTGTGTTACAGAATCTTCCTCCCCCTCAAGCCCCCTAACATTTTCTCACATGGCTTTGAAAAACACCAAGGCCAACATAATGAAATATAGGAGTGTTTCTAATGCCTTATTATGGCTTTGCAAATATGCTGATTTAATGAGGAAAGTCCTGGACTATGATCCTCTGACAAAGCCAACCATCTTGCAAGATGACACACAGGAAATAAAATGTTAAGTCAATGGTAACATTTAAGAGCCTAAGCAAGACCTAAGCCAACTTGGAGCAGAGGTGGGCTGAGAAAGGGGCTAGAACCCTTGAGCAAGCTAGTCAGACACTTTTCCAGTGACCCAGGTCAGATATGTATATTCAGATATGTATATATGTATATTATATGTATATATGTACCTGCTGTTTCCTGTAATAACCTGAGACATAGCAACCACCCATCTCTACTAGCCTTGGCCCCAGATTCCTTACCTTCTCCATCCCCACAGGTCAGTTGGAACTCCACAAAGAAAGGATAAAAAATTTGTTCTCCTAAGAGCAGATGAAACAATATAAATGTGACAAGGTAGTAGAGAAAGTACTGGGTTTGAAATGAGAAGAGTAAGGTTGCAGTCCTGACTCTGTGACTTCTTACCTGTGTGATCTTAGACAAGTTATTCTGAGCCTTAGTTTCCTTAGTAAATTAAAGGTTTTGGACTAGATGTTCACTTCAAACTCTAATATTCTCTGATTCTATCTCTCACATTCACAATCAGTAGAACTACCAGTGGTCCACAGATTTTTTTGCTGTCCTATATCCACTACTTAGTATTAGATTTAGAGGGTAGAAAAAGACAACACTATAACAGACTGGCGATTCACCTCTACTTAGAGAAAACATGAAAAGCCATCCACTCTGTCTGACAGAAACCACCCCTGATGTTATCAAAGGCAATGTGTTTCTTTGTCCAGGAGAAATAATGGGCAGGTTCAAAGTCCCATCACTTTAGAGGGATTCTCTTCAAAGTATGTTTACTAAGTTATGGCAATTCTGGCTAATGAGAAAGATGATGAAGCTGCTTCCACTCTTTTTATGAAATACTAACAGTCTCTAGCCTACTATGTCAGTGTTTGATGAATAAAGTGCAAAAATGGAAAATGAATAAATTAATATTCTGAGTCTAAGATATGCTGTTTATTTAGCAATAAATCAAAAAACATTAACTGAATCCCCTACATCCAGAACTTCCAATTATCTGGGAATTTTACTGTGATCCATGTTAGATGAAAAAAATCATAATGAACAAAAGGACAAATTGCAATAAAAATACTTTTTAAAAATAAATAAACCTAGGACTGAAGTCAATGCAAAGTTCAATAGATGCACTATTTCTGTCCATGGTCCTGAACAATAAGGCCTGTAGATCAAAATTATTTCATTGGAGTCTAGCAAAGCAATATGATCAACGTGTGAAATCAAAAGATCCTCTGTGGGCCACATCCACATAAACTCAGTCAACAATATGCAGACAAAGAAACATCAAACAAATGTCTGAATCATGTAGATTTGTTTGTAGACATTAAGGGAATTATTGTGGCAAATTAAAACGAGGTCATTTCCCCTAGAAATTACAGAGAAGCAGATAGATATGGAGCACAGACTTAGTGATCATTGAAGATTATGAAAGGAAACCATAGAAATTGTGCAACATATCACATAACATTCAATATGTACCAAAAATCTAACAACACATGACCTATTGTCTAGAAGTCAAAACCATACAGCATTATTACTTCCATTTTACAGATGAACAAACTAAGTTCCAGAGAAGCAAAGTGACCTGCCCAAAGATATGAATAAATAAAAAAAAAAATCTAGATTCAAGATTCAAAGTTGTCCTCTAAAAACTTCTACCATCAAAGAAAAAATCAATTACTTTCATGTAACTTATTAAGGCAGAAAAGTGGTTTTATATTTCAAAAAGATTGCCCACAAGAACTAAGTGCAAAAGGAATTTAATAATGACAACTTGCTAAATAGGATGTAACTGGTTAAAACTGTCAACTCCAACTATCTAGAAAGTTGTTAGATAATACCAATCAGAGTCACTGACAGCAGTAATACTTGAATAATAACTTCAGGATTTACAAAATACTTTCACATTAATGATACCCACATCCAGCTATGCAAGCCAGCCCATAGTAGAGATAAGACAGATAAATGGCTGTATTTGGAGTTAGGGAGACCTGGGTTCAAATCTTCCTTCTGATACTTAATCAGTTAGACCCAATGTAATCTATCAATAATCATTTCTTAAATATCTACTATATACCAGTCATTCTAGGATCTGAGGGTACAAAAACACAAGTGAAACAGCTCCAGTCCTTGGGAAACTTATAGTATGTCTGAGGAAGACAAGAGATAAATAGACAGATGGATGGTCAGACATATGGATGGATAGATAGATAGATAGATAGATAGATAGATAGATAGATAGATAGATAGATAGATAGATAGATGATAGATATGTGGACATGTACATGTAGATATATATATTTGTTGAAGTTCAGTCATGTCCTACTCTTTGTAACCCCATTTTGTATTTTCTTGGCAAAGATACTGGAGTGGTTTGCCATTTCCTTCTCCAGCTCATTTTCCTGATGAGGAAACTGAGGCAAACAGGGTTAAGTGACTTGCCCAGAGTCATACAGTTGGTAAGTGTCTGAGGACAGATTTGAACTCAGAAAGATGTCTTTCTGACTCCAAGCTTGGCATTCTATCCACTGTGCCACCTAACTGCCCTCTACATTAATATGTGCACACATACATACATACATACATTCATATATACACACACATATATAATAAATATATATACATATATACACAAGCATATATATATATATATAAATACAAAAAAGGTACAAGACAATTTGGGGAGAAGTCACTAGTAGCTGAGAATCTGAAAGGCCATAGCATTTGAGCTAAGTTTTGAAGGAAACTAAGGATTCTAAGGAATGAAGTAGAAGTCTGAGTTTCAGTTTACTCATATATAAAATGGGCATGTTACTTTCTATAACTACCTCATAGGGTTGTTGTGACACTGAAATAATGTTAGACAGGCAAGGATCTTTCAAAACTTGAAAGTACTAGATAAATGTCAGAAAAGCAGAAGCTGAGGTCAGAACTCCAAAGAGAAGCAGAAACAAATTATCCTCTATGATCTCCCCTATATTCTCCCTCCATGCTGCCCCCAAATACTCTATGCTCACATATCCCTCCCACAATGAGAACACAAGCCCCTTACCAAGCAAGGCCAAAGTATGCTGTAACACATTTTGTGGTTAGCATCCTTCTCATTTAATTCTAACCTCCCTTATTTCTGTACAATAAAAATAATTATCTTTTTTTCTTCTCTCCCTTCTTCAGTTGACTGCAAACCTAGGAAAACAGTAATAAATCCTTAGGAGGTTGACTCATGCCCAATTAAGCAAGGTTTGGTGTTGGAAAACTGGAAGAATAATCCTTCCATTTTCCCTTAAGTCTTTATCAAACTTGTTGTCATGGAATCATACAGATTCACAGAATTTTGAACTAGAAGGTGAATTAAAGATCATCTATTCCAATCTCATTATTATACAGATAAGGAAATGGAGGCCCAGCAGAAGAAAGTAACTTGCCCAAAGTCACAGTTAGTAATTTGCAGAACCAAGATTCAAAACCATGATTTGTGGCTCCATATCTAGCACTATTTCTACTACTCCACACTGCTTTTCTTCCTGTTAAACTCTGAGTTGACTTCAGATTCAAAGCCAATCACCACCAAACTCTGTATATCCAGCCCAAAATTTGAAACTAGTTCAATTGATCTTAAGTACATTTAATCAATACACATTCCTATTGCCCAAACAGCCCTTGTCCATGAAATAACATTCTGCAGACATCTCAAGATGACGGCTTGTCAAAGCCTGTATAATGATTGTCATGAGGTATAAAATATGATTAGAAAATCACATCTCTAGAGTTCTCTTTTAAGAGGTATCACTACAACTTCCTGAAGAGCAAATGAGTCAAAGATCTGTGATATGGTCAGAGACGGAACTTTTTCCACCAGTGAAGGTCACGTCTCTATAACTTAGTAGCTAATTCTTAGATTTAGATTCACGCCCTCAACTCTACCTCAGAGAATCCCCAGCTTCCTTTGAGTCTGAGCTGGGGTGATACCTCTTATGTGAAAATAATTCATTGTCATATTCTGATTTGTTGGTTTGTCTCTGATTGTGCCTCAGTAGAATTACACATATTTAATCCACTCCAAAACATACCAGCTGTAATCAATTCGTTATATACTGTCTTCCTCTACTGCTTCTCCTATGTCTGGGTCGTTTTGGATAGCAACAAAAATTTGTTAAATCAATGGTTCCCTCCCATTAGAACACTAGAAACAACCTGAAAACTCTCTGTAGCATTATCTTTCTTCTGACTCCTGCAAAGGCAAAATAAACACACCAAGGCCAAGGGATCATAAATGCATACACTATTGTTTATCAAAATATATTTTTATTTTGTTTCTTTACCAGTTTGTTAACTACTAGAATTAGAAAGGTATTGTATTCTATTGTATTGCTTTGTTGCAAATAAATAGTATTTCATTCAAATAAATAGTATTTCATTCCTCATCAATAGTATTTCATAAGTACTGCGAATTAAATAGGCATTCATGGACTACCCTAGAAACTTTAAAGCAGTTTACAACATAATTCCTACAGGAAATGGATTTCAAGTGACAACCAAACTTATAAAACTGTAGCCACAACCTCTGCTACTTGGAGTCCTCCTGTTTTTGGAATAACAATACAAATAATTTTCATATTAAACGTATTTTGTTGCTTTATTCCTTCAATGTCTCCACTAACATTCTTTTCTGAAAACTTATCCCAGTGCAGAAGTAAATGCAGGTTCTTGGAGGCCAGGTCAATAGGATGGACACTCTGGAAGGTCCTACCAAACTGAAATGTTGTCAATGTTTCCAAGCAATGGACTGTATTTCTGTTATCTGAGGGCCAAATAAGCTCATAATCAGCTTGATTGATTGGTAATGGAATATTTTTGGTCACAGAAGTCTTGAAGATCTTCTAGGGCAAAGAGAATCTGTATCCATGAGGATGCTTGCCTCCATCCTTCATTTTGGAAGAGAATGAATAACATGACAAAGGTAATGTCACCTTGTGAATGAATTCGATTTAAGGGAAACAGTTACACAAAGTCATCAATGTCTCTCTCTCTCTCTCTCTCTCTCTCTCTCTCTCTCTCTCTCTCTCTCTCTCTCTCTCTCTCTCTCTCTCTCAGAATCATTGAAGTGTAGTGGCAAGATAAAAGTCAAGACAATTGGCAATGACCCAGGATTCAGTGGATGACTGTGGCATCTTCAATGTCTGACTAAGCTCTAAGTACTCCATAGCACATGTTTCAGTCACCTTCACAGCTATTGGAAGATATTGTTCTTATCCACCCTTCCCTCCAGGGAAAGTCTGCACATCCTTGGGGTTCACATCCCCCTAACTCACCAATGAGTTTGAGGCCTGTTGTTTATCCTCAACATGGTTTAGCCTATCTTCTGAGACAGTATAACCAGGATGTGCCTGCTGCACATACTACCTTCTTGGAGCCACAAGGGAGAGTTGGGTGAAAGTGAAGATAGGAACCCACCTATGTCAATACCATCAGTCAACCAATAGGCATTGTTAAGTATTTATTCTGTGTCAGGCAGTGAGATAAGTGTTGAGAACAACAAGAATTATTAGTTGATCTATCCAACAAACACACACACAAAAAAATCAACATCACAAAAACAAAATGAGGGAGGTATCATCAGATAGCAGTTAAATGAAAAAGCTCTAGAGTTGTAGTGGAACACATGTTAGTATACTTCCACAGTGTCACAAGGCAGTCAAAAAGCTGGTGCCATCTTGGAGAGCATCAAGAGAGGCACAGCTACAAGGAAGAGGAAGGTGATAGTCCCACTACACACTTCCCTTCTCAAACCTCATCTGAACAACAGTATTCAGTTACCAGGGTCATTGTTCAAGGACAATTATTAGCTGCATAGGATTTAGAGAAAGGTAGAAAAAGACTGAAGGGCTTTGAATTCATGGCTATATGAGCATCGACTGAAGCAACTAGAGATGATTAGCCTGGAGAATGAAAGGCTCAGTGGACATACTGTTGTATTCAAGTATTTGAAGGTATGTCATATGGAAAGGAGATAAGACTCATCTTATTTATCTCCCAAGAATCGAAACAATTGGGTGGAGACTACAGAGGCAGGTTTAGGCTTAATGTCAGGGAAAACTACCTCATAATGAAAGCTACCCAAAAGCAGAATAGGCTAACTCCAAAGGTGATAGGCTCCCCATCCTGGGAGGCCTTCAAGTAGAGATCAGATGGCCACTTTTCAGGCATAGCACAATAGCAATTCCTTTCTTATATAATTTGAACTAGGTGGCTGCTGCTGAACTCCCCTCTAACTCTGAAATTGTGAAGTTCTATGCTTTACTAAATGTCAGTTGTGTTTGAAGATCTATCCTAGATTCTGGAGAAGATACAAAGACCCTTCTCCCATTAGACTTAGAGTCTAGTGTGTGGGGAAAATGAATACAGAAATCTGTTTTTAAATACATAAGTATCTTGGAAAGTCATAAAGAAGTATAGTCAAGAAAGAAGAAATTAGGCACTAGGAAGGAAGTGTGCTAAAAGTTGCAAAGGTAAAAAATTATGAGGGCTAGAAAATAATTGTTAGTTTCAGTTATTATAAGAACATTGTAACTCTTGAGAGAAGGTTGAGCAAAACAATGGGAACAGAAGCCAGACTGCCAGACTTGGGCAGTAACGAGAGAGGAATGTGATTGGAACTGCACTGGGATACATGGGCAAAGAAAAGTCTTGGGTTTTTAGGTTGGAAGAACCTGGGCATGTTTATAGAAGAGTAGCAGTTTATAGAAAATAGCAGTTGAGAGAGCTTGGAAGTGTATGAGGGAGAAATGACTGCTGGAGTCAGGTCCTGAAGGAGGTGGAAGCAATGGAGTCAGTGAAGTGTAGAGATAGATTCTCTTCTGGGAGCACAGAGGAAAGAGAAGAGATCAGGAAACAGTACCAAGAATTTCTTAGCAATGGAGGAACATAGAGTCATGAATTTCAGTGGGAAATGAACATATGGATCACCTAATCCACCCTCTTGTTTTATAAATGAGGAAACTGAGGTCCAGAGCGGTCATACACATCATAAAAGAGCCAAGATTTGAATACATACCTTCTAACTCCAAAATTTTGGGCTATTTTTGCTGCAACCTGCTGGGGAATTTAAAGAAGCTCAT
Source organism: Bettongia penicillata ogilbyi (assembly GCA_023548195.1). Lineage (NCBI taxonomy): Eukaryota > Metazoa > Chordata > Mammalia > Diprotodontia > Potoroidae > Bettongia > Bettongia penicillata. The sequence goes on along the minus strand of JAJHZJ010000002.1, from coordinate 725,137 downwards.
GCCAAATGTCCTTAGCCACTTCCCAGAAAAGCAGGTCCATGTGCTCAATTCATGAAAATCTAAAGAACAGTCTACATCATGAGTGCTTGATTTAGTGAATGCCAAGCCCTTGTAGGGAGCAGCTAGTTAGCTCAGTGGATAGAGTGCAGGAAATATACTCAGGAAGACTTGAAATCAAATCTGGCCTCAGACACTTAGTAGCTATATGACCCTGGGCAAGTCACTTAATCCTGTTTGCCTCAGTTTCCTCATTTGGAAAATGAGCTGAAGGAAACAGCAAATCATTCTAGTATCTTTGCCAAGAAAACCCCAAATGGGGTTGCAAAGAGGCAGACATGACAAAATGACCCAAACAAAAACCACAAGCCCTTCCAGACCCTCCTTATCAAATAAGGAGGTCTCTGTTACATGTTGGTACATCATGCCCTGTGGTTACTTGGAACCAGATAAGGGGAAGAGAATGAAATCACCATTTAACTAGAACATGTTATAAACTCTGAAAATTCTGGCAGCCCTCCTAGGATTGCGGAGAAAAGAAAGACACACATTGTACCCAGGAAGGATGCCAGGCAATCTCACGCTTTATGAGGGCCAGTTCAAGGCCAGAAGGTAGCAGATTCTTGCCCCCATGTCATACTTTCATGGAAACAAAAAAGACTTAAAAGTCAAAATCAAGACACTTGATTTTGAAATATCTTTATTTTGTTGATGCTGCCAGAAACTCAAAGATTCACCTTTCTTCTAAATTCTTAGTTTTGTAGCTAAGTCATAAACTGCACTGGGATATGTTCCCAACAACATGACTGATCATGTAAAGCAGAAGGGACACATTGCAGAAAACTTAAAATCAAGGACAGTTATGAGGCGGGGGAGAATGAGGAAGGAAGGAAGAAACAGAGGGAGGGAGGGAGGAAGGGAGGAAAGGAAGGGAGGGAAGAAAGAAGAGAAAGGAGAGATGGAGAAAGGGAGAGAGGGAGGAGGAAAGAAAAGAGCATTATTAAACTATGAAAAATATACAGATAAGAACAGAATATGCAGGAAGGGGACAGACAAGCAGGTCAGAGATGATACTATTGTTGAGGGCAGGGACTGTCTTTTAACTCTTTTTGTACCTCCAGAACATAGCACAGTGCCTGGCACAGAGTAAGTACTTAATAGGTGATTGTTGCCTGACTATAGAAATCCATTTAATATATACTTTAACAAAACAAGATGTAAATGATTGAGATTTAGATTTCCCCTACAATCTTGTTTTTCTCTTCACCATCTCTTTGTTGTCCAGTTGTGTCAGACTCTACATGACCCCATAGACCAGCCACAGGGTTTTCTTGGCAAAGATATTGGAATGGTTTGCCATTTTCTTCTCCTCTATGTCCCAATTTTACAGATGAGGAACTGAGGCAAATAGGGATTAAGTGACTTGCCCAGGGTCACACAGCTAGTAAGTGTCTGAGGCCAGATTTCAACTCCTGATTCCAGGTTCAGTATTCTAAACTGTACCCCCCAGCTGTCCCTCACCATCTCTACCACTGCACATAACATCATATACCTTGCATCAGAGTTATTTTTCCATATGTCTCATTTTCCCACCTATATTGTAATCCCTCCTGGGATTAAGGACTCTGTCTTTTTCTTTGCATTTCTGAGCTTGAACAGAGTAGGCCCTCAGTAAATTTGAATCAATTGAATGAAGAAAGAAGAACACAGTTCTGGCTTTTAGCAGCTATAGCTCTTCACATCGACATGATTCTTAGAAATTAAGTGAAAAAGATAGTAGAGATGGGGTTGGGGGTAAAGTTGAGACTTGGGGGCAATGTTCCTTTTCCTATTATTCCTGAAGACTCCACTTGCTTGGGGCACCAATTAAAGTTACTCTACAGAGGTTCATTTTGTCCCCAGTACTGGCAATGCCCTCCTTCTTCAGAGTTCCAGCTGCTCTTAATAGCTTAGACTTCCTATTGTAGTGAAGAATAAAGACAATTTACTTGAAATAGGAAGCACTATGAAAGCAAAGGGAATAAACTGCCAGTCAGCATTCCTAACCCGTAGGGTCTGAGATACTTCTGCCAATGCAGAGATAGAAATAAAACATTCTAGAATGGTCATGGGAGGCAGAACTTTCTTTCTTGGGAGGGGGTGGAGAAAAGAGAGAAAGGAAGAGGAGATCAAGGAAAGTTTCTTGGAAGAAAGGGCATTTGAGTCAGCCCAGGAAAGGTAGATAGAAATTAGATTGTGCTGGAAGGAAAGGGCATTCTAAATGTACAAGAGATCTGGGTTTTCCATAGGTGCCCACTTACTCTTGCTCCTTATATGACAGTCACAAACATATATATTTTTATGACACTTGGCAGATTCAATCATTTTCTTCTACATTACCTCCTTCAGTTTTTGCAATGGTCCTGTGACACAGCCAGTATATAGAGAAGCACTTAGCTGGTACCTACCACTTGGAATTTTTCCCCAAAAGTTGAGATTAAGTGATTTCTCCAAAGGCCACACCAATAATAAACTGATACTACCCTTGCTTTTGGTCACTCAGGTAGTAACAACCCATATTTCCTGACTCATAACCTAGTCATCTTTTACTAATCCATGCTTTCTGCATGCCACATGCTTCTTCCTCAGTGGGTCTTGCCTACGTCAGGTTGATTTTATTTTTCTTGTGGCCATTGTTAGTGGTGGTGGTATTTTTCCAATGTTTTATGGACATATGATTTATGAAAACTCACCCAGCAATGTACCACAGTGGATATATCAATGAATATAACATCAGTAGACTTAAATTTCATTCCCACCTCTGATACTTATTTGCTGTGAACCCTTAGACAAGTCACTTATACTCTCTGGGCCTCAGTTTTCATCTATAAAATAAGGGAATTTGACTCAATGACATTTAAGTCTCTTAATGCTTTAAGTTTGTGATCCATGTTGCTGATAATCAGGAATGGGTTGGCTTATCACTTATAATGAATGTATTGTTGCAAAGCTTGCCCCAGAAACATTAAATTTTAAAAACCCAACAGAAAAATTAGAATTAAAATCACTGACACCCAACAACCCTAGATCAAAAGTTAGAGGTCTACCAATGTTCTAACTGACCAATGACCATTATTTCCACAAATTCTAAGGAAAAGAAAGAAAGAGTTGAAAATCTGATAACTTCTAGGACAAATAAATACTTATAGCATTGAGCTGAAAGTTTATTTATCAAAGTTACCGTTTCTAAATAACATTCGTGGAGAAGCAAGGTAGTTCAATGGAAAGAACACTGGATTTGAAGTCAAGAGTCAGTTGGGTTCTAAACCCAACTCACACACACTTACCAGCTGTGTGTGCCTAAGTAAATACTTTGATCTCTCTTATCCCATTTTCCTATCAGATATCTGAAGATAATAATTCTTATGCTACTAACTTATAGGACTTAAGTCTTATAGAAATGTGAATTGTTATTTTCATCCAAATCCTTAGAATATAAAGGGTTCTCAATCTTAGGAGAGTATTTAGTTAGATAGCCTGAACTTTAACTATGACTACCTTTGTATTAGAGACCATGCTTCTAATAATTCAGCTTAATATCTTACTTGTTTTAGTTTAGCTTGGATTTTTTGGCTGACATCATATTTTTGACTCATATTGACACAGTAGTCCACTGAAACCTCTAGATCAATTTCAGTCAAGCTATTCTCTAATAATGCCTTTGTGATTTTTACACTGGTACAATTGATTTTTTAAGCCCAAGTATAGAGCTTTACATTTATCCCTATTAAATTTCATTAGGTTTAGCTCAATGCTGTAAACTTTGGAGGGTTTTTTTTTCAATCCTCACTTTGTCATCCAACATTTTTGCTATCATTCCTGAGGCACTAGTGTTTTGGTTGACCAATGGTGGCTGTTTCCTATTCTCTCCTTGCTATTCACATTTCCCTTTCCTCTATTTAATAATGGACTTAGTGTCCAGGGCTCCATTTTGAAATTATAAGCCATGATACGTCTTACACTGCCAACCCAGAGCAGGAAGCCTTTGATTGGCACCCAGTTTCATGGGCTCAGGATTCAATTTTTCTGTCCTTCAAACCCAACTCTCTTAGTCCTCTGAATCCAAAGTTCATCCCTCTTCTGATAAGAGAGACAGAGACAGAGATACAGAGACAGACAGAGATACAGAGATAGACAGAGACAGAGAGATTGAAAGAGATAAAAAGAGAAAGAGATTGCATTTACTCTGCACCAGATATTGTAATTATTGTAAGAGAAGGCATAAAAATATGAGCAAAAAAGACAGCCCCTTAAGGGCCTTACATTCTAATGGGAAAAGACAATATACAAAAGGAAACTGGAAAGAAGATGGGGAGAAGTGATGCAGGGACAACTAGAAAAGTAAAAACTTTCTTAAATAGGGAGGGTTCCAGATAGGAACTCATCAATTGCAAAAGGTTTATAGGGATGGTACCATGTCCAGGTTGAACAGGCTTCTAGAGCAGAGGTGGAAAAGTCTGAGAGTCGGGAGCTGAGCTGGGACAAAAGTACTATTGTTCAGCTGTAGAAGCAGGGTCCTCAGATCCCAGCAGCTTCTCTGAAGAAGGATGCCATGCTAAGCAATCCTAGAGGGCCTCCTCCCAACCCAAATTTAGAATATAAAAAGAGCTGGCATTTCTATAGTCTTCTGAGGTTTAAAAAGGGCATTAAATACATTTTCTCAAACACTGAGTAAACTTCCACTCTGTTTTCATATTTCCCTAGGAACAAGCTCTCCCCATTCTTCAAAAGCATATCACAGATAAGTACACTCCCTCTCAGCTTGACAACCACGAAACATACTAGTACCCAATTGGCTAGAAGTATATAGGCACAGGATGGGATGGATGTATCCTGAAGATGACCTGAGGATGCTCTCGTAAAGTAAAGGTATCCTCCTGTGATACAATTACCAACTCCCTTGGAGCAGCTGGTATGAGGGGAACATTGAATGCTGCCAATAGCAGACAATCTTGTGGAGTCATCAAATTTAAGTGTGAGTTCTAGCTGTTCAGAGTTCTGTACTACTGCTCACTGGCCTATCCATGGCTTTAGTGGGATAAAAATGTTAGGACACCCCCACTTTCTGCCTACTTTCAGATATGTGTACACTGACCTGTGCTGGGGTGGTGATGTGGGGAACGTTGTGGGGAGGGGGAAGGGAAAAGAAACCAGGTAACAAACCCAACCTAATGATGATGAAGAAGGAACTTCAAGGAAAGCCCAACAATTCTTTGAGCTAACAAACTCTTCTCTTCCAATTTTCAGGCCACTTCTGAAATGTACCTTCACAGGCTCACGCTACCATTTGCCCCTCTGGTCCATACTAATGATCTCCAAACATTTTTATCTCATATCCCTATCAGTAAAATTTGTCTGAATATGATTCCCCAACATGTTCACTTATTTACCATTTATATACATAAATTATGGTTCAAATAATTTTGAATACTAAAACACATAAAATAGAAATTAAAAAAGATGAGAAAAAGATGAAATACTATCTATCCAAGAGTCAATAGGGAAACACCAGAGTTTTATTGATAGATTAGTGATGTGATCAGATCCATACTTTATGAAAATCATTTTGGCAGCTGAGTTGGGTTGGAGTGGAGAGACACTTGAGGCATAGAGAGCAATTGGTAGGCATGAACCAGAGTGGAAACTATATGAATAGAGAAGAGGGGACACACGAGGGAAATGGAAATAGAATCAACAAGATTTATCATCTAGTTACACACATAAATTATGGAGGAAGGCAAGTGAAGAGGTGAAAATGACACCAAGATTGTGAAGACTTGGTTGCCTGGGATGATGGTAACATGGTGTCCTCAACAGTAATAGGAAAATTTGTAAGAGAGTGGAGTTAGGGTTAAAGGTAAAGTGATGCTATCTGCTAGATGATCCATGCCTACATATCCTGTATAAGTCATACTACCCCATCCAAAATAAAAAGGGAGCTAGGCAGGGTTCTTAGACACTACTGGTTGCCTGCACAATGAGAGATCACCTATGGGGAGAATTAATAACTAAACAAGGCCCAAGTATTAAGAACCAAATGTGGATTTTAAGTAGAACTCCTAAAAACAAACTGTTTAAACTGAAGCAGGACTCACTTACCCAGGGAAGATTGAGAGCCACCTACACAGAGTGATTTCTGGAAGTCAGAAAGGCAACTCAGGTCAGAACAACATTGGGGAGGAGGGGAGGGAAGCTACTGGAATGATGTTTCTCTCCTTCCCAAGCAGGCAGAGGAGGCCAAGCCAAGAGATTAGTTTCTCTCCTTCCTCAGCAAGCAGGAAAAGAACATATCAGGGACAGGCAAAATCTTGCTGGATTGGAGTCAGAAAAATTTGAGTTCCAACCTTGCTGCTGGCACTTAATTTCTGTGTTTCCATAGGCAAGTCACTTAATTTCTCTAAGTCTCGGTTTCTTCATCTATAAAATGATGACAGTAATACCTACAGTATGTGTGTGTCCATCCTTCATTGCCGAAGAAGACCATGCCATTAGAGAAATAATGGCATGACTTCCACTTGACTTTGTTTTGAGTGAGGGAGGGCTGTGCTGGTCACCAGCCCTCACTTCTCCTCCAGAGTCTTCTGAATCCAGTGACCAGATATTCATCAGGATGACTGGAGATGACCCAGGAAGAGGCAATTGAGGTTAAGTGACTTGTCCAAGGTCACATAGCTAGTGAGTATCAAGTGTCTGAGGTGAGATTTAAACTCAAGTCCTCCTGACTCCTACACTGGTGCTATATCCACTGTACTACCTAGCTGCCCCAATACCTGAAGTACCTCACAGGGTTAAGATGAAAACTAAATGAGGTAATATTATGTGTATGGTTCTTTATAAACTTAAAAAATACTATATAAATGGTGGTTATTATTTTTCTATTGAAAGAGGTGGCTTGGGATTTTCAGAAGTGGAACCAAAATGATAGAGTAGACAAAGCACTCTTCTGAGTTCGCCCAACATTCCCCTCCAAATAATTTTAAAATAATACCTTGAATCAAATTCTGGAGTGAGAGAGCCAACAGAAGCCCAGAGTCTGACATTGTTCTGATCCAAGACAACTTATGAGATTGGGAAGAGACATCTGTGATGTGGAGGTGGAAGATGGCCCAGAAGGCATGTGGATGAAGCACAGAAAATGAAGTAATATCAACATGGAACACATATACACCAAAGGACATAGTATCCAAATTCTTAAAGGAAAATTTTAATGAATTACTGGAGGAAATAGTAAAACTATGTTAATGGGAGGCCATAAGTTTTCCTTCTCAGAGATAGATTAATTTAATCATAAAATAAATAAGAAAGCGGTCAAGAAGAAGGAAAAAATATGATAGACATCTGGAAAAAGCTGGATGAGATGAGAAAGGAGTAGACCTTTTCTCAGCTGTACATTGCATCTTCACAAAAAAATTGATCATGTATTAATCAAAAAAAATCTCACAAACAAATGCAGAAATACAAAAATATTAAATATACCCTTTTCAGACTATAACGCAAAACAATTTACATTTCATAAAGGGATGAAGGAGAATAGATTAAAAATCAGTTGGAAACTAAATAATTTAATCTTAAAGAATCAGTGTCAAAGAACAACTCATAGAAACAATCAACAATTTCATTAAAGATAATAACAACATTCCAAAATTTATGGGATGTAACCAAAGCAGTACTTAGGGGGAAATAATATTTCTAAACATGTATAAAGATATAAATTAAATTGATATCACCAAAAGAGAGACAGGGCAGATCAATGAATTGGACATGCAGCTAAAAAAAACGGGAAAAAGAGCAAATTTAAAATCCCCAATTAAACATCAAAATAAAAATCCTGAAACTCAAAGGCGAGATTAATAAAAATAAAAGTTAAAAAACTGAACTAATAAACTAGGATCTGGTTTTATAAAAAAATAGATAAAACATTGATTAATGTGATTTAAAAAGGAAGAAGCAGGGTGGAGCCAAGATGGCGGAGTATAAAGACGCACGTTTACGAGCTCCGAACCCACAGACCATAGAATTAATGTAAAAAGAGATCCCCATAAGTTCTGGATCACTGCAAGGAGTGCAGAAACAGAGTGGAAGAGATTTCCGTTCCAGAAAGCCCTGGAGAGCCGTCCCCAGGGTCTGTCGTGCCCCAGAAAGTGGATCCCACCCCAGCACCGCCCTGGCTGCGGCTCCAGAGAAGCTGATCCAAGCAGGCTTCAGGGACGGAAGCTCCGGCAGCCAGGAAAGTCCCTCCACCCACAGAAGCTACAGGTCAGTGAGAGAGACGGCTAGGATGGAGGAGAGGAGTGGAGTGTCTCCATGACTCGGGCCCCTTCGGGAGGAAGTGGCAGCAGAGGCAGGGGCGGCAGCAGAGGCAGCAGCTGCAGCGGCAGCCCGGGACTCCCTCAGCAGCAGGCAGGATCTTCATTACTGAAAGTCTCCGCATAAACCCCCTGAGGGAGCTGACCCTGGGAGACGGCCCTGCCTCACACCGCTCCATTACTGAAGGTCTCTGCATAAAGCCCCTGAGGGAACTGAGCCTGGAGGTGCCCCCACCCGCTCCGTTCCTGAAGGTCTCTGCATAAAGCCCCTGAGGGAGCTGAGAATGGGAGGCGGCCCTGCCCCCACCCCAGCAGCAGAACTAAAGCTCACATTGATTAGCAGCCGTGCAGCGTGGAAAGCCCATTTGAATCTCAGGCTCCAAGCACTAGCTGGGCGGATCTAGGCGGGGGTGGACAGGAATCTCAGAAGTCAAGTA
>JAJHZJ010000001.1:4641685-4707636 GCA_023548195.1 Bettongia penicillata ogilbyi | reverse complement strand
AAAAAAGAAATGCTAGAGCAGGTGGCCTAGTCCTATCAGATTTCAAATTGTTTTATAAAGCAGCAACTTTCAAAATCACTTGGGACTGGGTAAGAAATAGAGGGGTAGACCATTGGAATAATTTAGGTTCTCAAACACAGCAATCTATGAATTTAGCAGTTTACAGATTTGGTAAACCTAAGGATCTCAATTTCTTGGACAAGAAATATTTGTTTGACACAAATTGCTGGTAAACCTGAATAATGGTGTGGTAGAAACTGGGCATAGACCAATGCCTGACACCATACACAAGAATAAAGTCCAAAAAGGTACATAATGTAGGTATAAAGATCAATACTATAAACAAATTATCGGGCCAAAAAATATGGTATTTGTCAGATTTATGGAGAATAGAGAGATTTTTGACTAAATGAGTGATAAAAAAACATTTTGAAGTGCAAAGGAACAATTTTGATTACACTAAATTGAAGTTTTTGCCAACCAAAACCCAATGCAACCAAGATTAGGAGGGAAGTAGAAAACTTGGAAAGAATTTTTGCAACTAGTGTCTGTGATAAAGATCTCATTTCTTAAATATATGGAGAACTGAGTCAAACGTACAAGAATAAAAGTCATTCCTCAATTGATAAATTGTCAAAGGATATGAACAGGCGAGTTTTTCAGAGGAAGAAATTAAAGCTATCTATAGTTATATGAAAAAGTGCTCTAAATCATTATTGATTAGAGAGATGAAAATCAAAACAACTCTGAGTCACCACATTACACCTATAAGATTGACTAAGCATGACAGAACAGGTAGATGATAAATGTTGGTAAAGATGTGGGAGAGTTGGAATACTTACTAATTCATTGTTTGTGGGGTTGTGAGATGATCCCACCATTTTGGAGAGCAATTTGGAACTATACCCACAAGGCTGCAAAAATGTGCCTACCCTTTGATCCAGCAATACTGCTTCTAGGACTGTATCCCCAAGAAATCATAAAAATGGGAAAGAGTCCCACATGTACAAAAATATCTAGAGCAGCAATCTTTGTGGTGGCCAAAAACTGGAAATCAGGGGATGCCCATCAATTGGGGAATGGCTGAATAAGTTGTGTTTATATGAATGTTATCAATACTATTATGCTATAAGAAATGATGAACAGGAAGACTTCAGAAAGGCTTGGAAAAACTTATATGAACTGATGCTGAATGAAAGAAGCAGAACCACAAGAACTTTGTACAAAGCAACAACCCACAGTGTGCGAGGATTTTTTTCTTCTAAAACTTAGTACTTCATTACAATGTAAGGACTGAAAAATTCCCAATGACTCTTGAGGCAAAATGCCTTTCACATCCAAAGAAAGAATTATGAAATTCGATCACAGAATGAAGCAGACCATTTTCTTTTGTGTTATGTTTTGTTTTGTTTTATGATTTCTCCCATTCATTTTAATTCTTCTATGCCACCTAAGGTGGAAACGTATTTACTAGAAATGTACATGTAGAACCTATATAAAATTGTATGCTGTCTCAGCGAGGGAATGGGGAGAGAGAGGGGAAAGCAGGAGAGTGAGATGAAAAAAATCTAAGATATATGAAAGTGATTGTAGATCAACCACGGCTGAGCACATTATACCTTGACCCCAACATTTGATGTCATTGTTCCTCTTCAAAAATGAAAGATTAACAACAACATTTACAGAAATTGATTCTGTTCAGAGTGAGGCACCAGGAGAAAAGGCAACAGATTGCAAGATCTGCAAGGGAATAAGATAGAAATTTTTAGAAAAAGAATTTTAAAATTGTATTTCAGAAATTTCAATTACATTGGCGAGCACAAAGAGATTAAAGAACGAATACAAAAGGAGAAACCATGAATGGATGAATAAAAATTTAGAATATCTAGAAGAGGAGGAAAAGAACAGAATAAAGTAAAAAAGACCCCTTTAAAAGGAAAATACTTTGGAAATTTAAAAAACAAACCTGAAGTTGAAGGAGAGACAGGGAGAAGGGATTTTGATTAACTATTTAAATGGGAGGGAATAAAGAGACAAAAAGAAAAGGAAAATGGATATTTGAATAAAATGAAAACAAAAGGAATCAATGCAATAACTAAAGATAGACAAAGCGATGACAAAAGATGTGAGGGGGAATTAAAAAGTAAGGGGAAGAGAGTCATACAAATAAGATTGCCTTACAATACAAAAGAAAAAATTGCAGCAAAAACTTATTATCTTAAAAGAATAAGAGAAGTTTAAAAAATCAAAATTTTAAACACTGTAGCAGAGATTCAAATGGAGGAAAATATTGACTTCTCTCTCATATTTTCAAATGTGTCGATTAACAATACAATTAAAAATGTGATGCTTTAATAAGAAAACTATACTCCATAATTAGTTGTTTACAAGAATCACATGTAACAAGCAGAGCTATATATTAAATAATAGAGCTGCAACAAAAATCACTGTACCTCAAGTGAATCCAATAAAGGAAGAATCACTGTTGTGCTAGCAGAAAAGCAAACACAAAAACAAACATTCACAATGTGAATAGATATAATCAAGGGAATTACATTATGCTGAAAGAATCATCGACAACAAACTCATGTTTATATTGAACTTATATGCTCCAGATACCATAACATCTAAATTAAAAAAGAAAAAATAAGTGAATTACAAGAAGAGGAACACAGTAACACAATAGTACGGGGGAAATTTCAATAACTTACTTAGATCCGAAGAAACCAATGACATGCTAAACAAAAGAATGAATACAGAATTGAATAAATTATGATAGCAAACTTTTTTACAATGAAAGAACAACATACATATTTAGAGTAATAGTTAAGGCTATGCCGACATAACAAAAATGCTTTTAATCCTATATCAATCAAACTTTCAAAGGGATATTTTATAGAATTTTATAAAATAATTTCATTTGGAATAACAAAAGATCTTTAAAAAAGAAAGGAAAGTCAGCATAAATGAATGGAGAACAATGCTTCCAAGACTCAAACTATATTATAAAACATTAGTGACCCAAAATATTTCTTATTAATTAATTTCTTTTTTAAAAGGAAGATAAATGGAATGGATTAGTTGAGGAAGAATAAGAAATAAGAACACTAAACACTTCAATATTTTATAAAACCCAGAACAGAAATTACCTGGGAAAGAACTCTCTATTGGCTAAGAATTGCTGATAAAACTGTATATCAGTAGGAAAAAAAATAGGCTTAAAATAACATTTTACATAATATCCTTTAATGAATTAAAAATAGATGCTGACCACTAATATTTAATGTCAGAGTGCTACAAAAAATAGAAGGGAAGCCAATCTTATAATTTTCACAGATTTGGATTGGAGATGTATTTCTGAATCGAAAATAAGTAATAAAATACAACAAATAAATCAATGATTTCTACTATCTGATTAAAAAAATCCTTCTACATAAAGAAAATGAATGCATCTAGGATAAAAAGGGATGTTTTTGAATGGGATAATGTATTGGGTTTGTCAAATAAAGGTTTAAGGATTTATTGACAACTCAGAACCAAGTCAAGAATTTTTTTAAATGAAGCATTCCATATAAACAACAATGTGAAGAAAGTTCTCTAAGTCACTGAAAATGAGAATATAATAAAAACAATCTTCAAATTTTACCTGGATCAAGGAAAAGTGGAAAAAGATTACAAAAGATGGGATTAATTTATGGGAGAAGTTCTAGTAATATAGGTACACTAGTGCATTGTTAGTGCAGTCAAGTTAGTACAACCATTTCAGAAAGCAACTTGGAAATATGTAAGCAAAATGGCTAAAATGTCCACACTGTTTGACACAGTCTGCTACCAATCATATACCACAAGAAAATCATTGATTTAATCAAAAAAACCATTTATCACAGCACTTTCTGTGGTAGCAGGAATTGAAAACAAAGTAGCTATCCATATATTAACAAAAAGCTAAATTTATGGCTGTCCATGAATTAATTGAATATTTTTATTTGGTTAAAAAAACAGTGAACATGATGACTGCAGAACAGTAGAAGTAAATCTTAAGTGAAGTGGTACCAAGTGAATTAAGGAGAACCAAGAAAATAATATGCACAATGAAAATTGAGAGAACAATTCCAAATTATCAAAAATCTATCTTGCAACATTACAAATAAGAACAGTCCTATTGAATGGACATGAGAATACACTACCAACCTCCCCCAAATCTCAAGACATTATATGTTAATGGAATATTGTATTCATTTTTCAGATTTTTAAAAAATATATTGATTGTTTTGGTGGGTTTTTTTCTTTTTTCTTTGAAAACCTTATTTGTTATATAGAATGACTTTCTGGGAGGTAGAAAAATACAAAGAAAAATTTAGATGATTTAAAAATAAACATAATAATAGTGATCACTTCTATAGTACCTTCTATATGCTAGAGATTTGACTGAACTCTTTACAAATTTCATTTTATTTAATTCTCAGAACAACCATGGGAGATTGGTTCTATTTCTATATGCAGAGACTAAAGTAATCAAGAGGTTAAGTAACTTGACCAGGATTTCTTAGCTGGTAAATGCCTGAAATGGTGTTTGAACTCATATCTTCTTCTAGGCCTAGCACTCTATCTATTGCCCCACCTGCAATAAAGTCATTGGCAGTTTTGAAAAGAGCAATTTCAGTAGAATATTGATAACAGACGTCAAATTTCAGAATATTTGGAAATGAGCGAGAGTACATGAAGTAGTGATGCCAATCACAGATGACTTCCTAAAGGGATTTAGCCACAATGAAATATCAACATATGTATAACTAGTAGGGATGATAGGTAGGCAAGGGTTTTTGTTTGTTGTATTTGTTTTTGAATAGAGGAGCTTTGGGCATACAATCAAACAACAAAAAAACCTAAGCTCGCATGGTGTCTCAGAAATTAAATAAGCTCTTTGACCCTGGATTGCCATTTAATCCCTTTTATCTAATTTTTCTTTCTGTAAAATTATGATAATGGTGGTAGTCACTTCATAGGGTTGTTAGAAGTTAATTATGCCTGGTTCTTACTGAGTGACCAGACCAGTAGATTTTATCAAATCTTCATTTGATGATATATTTTATAATATTTCTCTTTCATTACTCCTTTCACAAATGTGCAGTAACCTGCTCTTACTTGTCATGTCCCCTTTGTGGTAATCCTCAATTTCTGTTCTTTAATGTCTGTGGTGTATCCTTACTCATCAACTTAAAATCATGGAAAATCACTTGTCATTATTATAAATGTGGGATTTTATTATTTATTTATTCATATAATTTTCACATTTATTTTTTTTTAAATCAGGGTCCTTCCCCCACCTCTTCAAAAGGCAAGTAATATAATATAAATTATACATGTGAATTCATGCCAAATATATTTCTCTTTTAGCCATGTTGCAAAAACAACAATGAGAAAAGACAAGAAGCATAAGGAAAATTATAAGAGAATTTCTTTCAGTCTTTACTCAGAGTTTATAGCATCTCTCTATAAAGGGCATAGGGACATTTTTTTAAAATCATGGGTCTTTTGGAATTGTCTGGGATCATTGTATCGATCAGAGTAGCTAAGACTTTCACAGTTGATCATCCTTGCAGTATTATTGTTACTGTGTACAATGTTTTCTGGGTTCTGCTCCTTTCACTTAACATCAGTTCATATATGTCTTCCCAGGTTTTTTCCTAAAACCACTTTGCTTACCATTTTATATAATGCAATAATATTTCATCATGACCAAAAAAATCACAATTTGCTTAGTTATTTCATAATTGATGGGCATCCCCACAATTTCTATTTTTTTTGTTACTACAAAAAGAGCTTTTATAAATATTTTTGGTACAAATAGTTACTTTTCTTTCTTGTGATCTTTTAAGATAAAGATCTCACAGTGCTATTGGTTGGGTCAAAAGGTATCACAATTTTATATCCCTTTTGGGCGGAGTTCCAAATTGTTCTATAGAATGATTGGGCTAGTTTACAACTCTGCCACAGTGCCTATTACTTATTTTCTCCCAAATTCTCTCCAACATTTGTCATTATCCTTTTCTGTCATATTGACCAATCTGATGTGTGTGAAGTGTTATTTAAGCCACATTTCTCTAATAAATAATGATGAAAGCATTTTTTTATGATTTTTGATAGCTTTGATTACTTCTTCCAAAACTTTCTGTTCATGTCTTTTGATCACTTATCAATTGGAGCATGGCTCTTTTCTTTTATAAATTTGACTCAGATCCCTTCAGAGTTGAGACATTGATGCCTTTATAAGAAAAATTACTGCAAATGTTCTTCAAATTGCCTGTATTCCTTCTGCTTTTGGGTGCATTAGCTTCCTTTGCGCAAAATTGATTTCACATATTCAAAATTACTCATGTTAGCACTATAATTCTCTATATTTCTGGTTTAGTTTTAAACTCTTCCCTAGCATATGTTTTTACTGTTTCCTACCATAACTCATTTAACTTTTCCTTTCAGAATTTAAATAATATGCCATTTTCTGCACATGCATTTAGGATTGAAATTATTTCATTATCTATCCTGCCTTTTAAAAAGATGTGATTTCTCTGTTTATCTCTTTGAATTTGGTCTATTTTAACGTTTGCTTTGTCCTGAGATTTTGCTGCTACCACTGCCTTTTATTACTCCAGTTGAATAATAATAGATTCTGTTTCAGCTATTTATTTTAACTCTCCACATGTCTCTGTTTAAAGTGTGATTCTTGTAAATATCATATTGTTTAGTTTCAAATTTTTAAATCATTCTCTTTCCTTTTTATGAGTGAGTTCATCCCATATTACATTCACAGTTATGGTACTAACTATGCATTTTTCTCTATTCTATTCTTCTGTTTTATCTCTCTTTTTTGTAATCTACCCCTCATCAAATTTCCATTTTGCTTCAGACCACTTCCTCACTTAATATGCTCTCCTTTCAATAACCACTTCCCTTTCTCTTATTTTTTTCTCCTAATTTTCTATTGAGTAAAATAATTTCTATACTCAATTAGCCAAGTATGTATAAACTTCCTCCTTTGAAACAATTCAGATGAGAGTGATGTTCAAGTGTTTCCTGTCTCTCCCCCCCAACCCAATCATTTCCCCCTTCACAGTAAAACATCTTCTTTATACATTTTTTTATGAGATATTTTCCCCCATTCCTCCTCTTTCAACCTCCTTTTTCCAGAGCATCCCTTTTTCTCAACAATCCACTTTTTTTAGGTCATCTTAATATAATTAACTCACTCTTTGCCCTCTGTTGATGTAGAGTCCTTTTAACTGCCTTAATAATAAAAATAGAGTTTTTAGGAATTACATGTATCCTCTTACCATGTAGGAATGCACAGATTAACCTTATTAAGTCTCTTATGTTATCTCCTTTGTGTTTGCCTTTTTCTGACACTCGAGTCTTGTATTTGAAACTTGAATTTTCTATTCATTTCTTTTTATCGGGAATGCTTGAAAGTTTTTTATTTCATTATTTTTTTTTTTTTTACTGTGAAGATTTATACTCACTTTTGTTGGATACGTTGTTCTTGGTTGTAATCTTAGTTCCTTAGGAAATACCAATGTTTCAAAATCTTTGATCTCTTAATAGGCTAACTGCTAAATAGTGTGTGATCTTGACTGTGGTTCACCTGTATTTTAATGGTTTCATTCTTCCTTATTGAAGTACTTTTTTTTTTTCATTTGGAAGCCCTAGAAATTGTTTATATTTCTGAGAGTTTTTATTTTGAGATCTCTTTTAGGAGATGATCAGTGGATTATTTCAATTTATATTTTTACATTCAATTTAGGATATTAGTGAAAATTTTCTCTCTAATTTCTTGAAATATTATGACTAGACTTTTTCTTTGATTATGGTTTTGAGGTTATCCAATAATTCTTAAATTACATCTCTTTCATCTGTTTTATAGGACAGTTGTTTTTCTGATGAGAATATTTCACATTTCTGCTATTTTTTTCATTCTTTTGTTTTATTACCTTTTGATGTTTTCCTGGGATTCATTAGCTACCTTTTCCTCAGTTTTAATTTTAAAGAATATTTTTTCTTTAGTAGCTTTGTACCTCTCCCCTCTCCCATTTGGCCAATTCTGCTTTTATAAGGAACTATCTTCATTGATTAAATTTTGCACTTCTTTTTCTATTTGATCAACTCTATTTTTAAGGTGTTATTTTCTTCAATATTTTTATGCCTCTTTCACTGAGTTATTAATTGTTCTTTCATTATTTTCTGGTGTCCCTGTCATTTTCTTAAATCACTTTAATTTGGATTTTAAAATATTTTTAGCTCTTCTAGGATTTTTTGTTGTGCTTATGTCAAATTTACATTAAAATTTTTAAGGCTTTGTAACTTCTTTGGTGTGTGTGTGTGTGTGTGTGTGTGTGTGTGTGTGTGTGTGTATCCATTTTCTTAGACTATTTCTTCACTTTGAACTTTTTGATAAAATTGGGCTCTGTTCTTGAGTAGTGGTTGGGCAATACTGTCCCAAGCCTGAGACTTTTTCTGCACTGCTGTTTTCAGCACTAGTTAGGGAGAGATTGGAAATTTTAATGGTATCTAAAGTGGTGTGACCTGAACAGAGGTGTGGTTAATGCCTCCTTGTGATAAAGTGTTGCTATTCCTAAGGGTGCCTGCTCCCTTGTGACTGAAACCATATTGCTCCTCAGAGTATCTGATACTTTGGGAAAGAAAGTGATACTGATCCTATTCCCTTGGAACAATAGGCGATATTGCTTTTCAGGACTCTTTTTCTCTTGGAACAGCAAATACTCCTCTCAACCAGGAACTGTGACCCAGAAATGAGTACAGAAAATAGTTTTCTTGGGCCATAAAAATATCTTTCCTCATTCTTTTGTTTACACTGTCACTCCAGAATACAATTTAAGCATTGTTTTAAAGTTATTTGAAGTGGAATGTTGGGAGAGTTTGAGTACTTACTCTATTCACCCTTCTTTGCTCTGTCTGGCCTTTGTTTCAAGAATAAGATTAGCATCTAGAAAATACTGCAATTTTCAAAAGTACATGCAAGCTGTCTAGTTCCTATTAAGTTGTGCTTAGGCCCAACTCATTTTCCATTTTCATTGTCAATACAGCATATGTATACTGTTCTGGTTCACACATTGTCCATTAAATGGCATGTCATAATTCAGAGGGTATGAATTTTTCATATGTATGAAGCTTACCACAAAAGCAAAATTACACATTTAGATCCATCCCCACTCTCAGTTATTAAGAGTCTGATTTATACAGAGTTATTAAGTATGACCTTGTCTACTTTTCAACCTCAGGCATTTTTTACAATACAATGGATCATTAGTACACTCTGCTCAAAATGTAAATATTGTCTAATGATCATCTATATTTTTAGCTTCTTTAAACTTATGAGAATATTCAGGAAGTCTCATTTGATTTTCACTATCAAGTAGAAACCATGGGCACGTCAGCTGCTTCAATTTAGTAGTGTGAAGAATGAACTAATGTTTGCAAGTTTTTTTGAGTCCCTGTAACTGGACTGATTTTAATATCAACAAATGTCTTAATTTAAGAATTCCCTACAAACTTAATTTTCCACAGATTTTCTTGCCTTGGATGCATGTTCAACTTGATGTACATGTATATCCTTTACACAAAACAAGTGCTTTTATTCCTCCATACATACAGTACTGGATTATGGAAAGATACTTGACAAATCGAAAACTCCAGGTTGACTGATTACAGTGAAAAGGGTTTCTTCTGCTTTGGGTATGAATATAGTTTTAGTTGCCTGATATTTTCAGATTAGATTTCCTATGGTGTCTCATTTCCTCTTATGCCATACCATAGTTTACTGCAATGTCGTGAATTCTTGTCCTTCATCTAAATCCTTGAATATTTAGACTGTGTAAATATCCATGTCTCCTTTTTCATCATCTGTCTATTCATGTCCTTCTGGGTGTGATCTTATTCTGACTGTTTTTTTATCCCTCTAAATTGGATATTAATGTAAACCACATCAATCACCTTCTATGATTCCCTTGGTGACTTTGCTTACATTTTCAGGTCATACATGGAGCTATTTAATTGTCAATTTCATTTCCCTTGGCTAGTCTCTGAGGACCTTTTTCATCTGTTTTAAGCTGAAAGGTTTGACTGACAGCAAGATCAATGACAAATAGTGAATCAATTTAGTAGTCTTTATAAAAATGTTCTCACTCAGAAGCAAGAACATATTTCTCAGTGACTCCCATTCAAGGAAAGGTTCAAGGTTAGAAAATATTTGTTGTTAGATATACAGATTTTAAAATCCATGAATAAAGTGGAATATTATAGAAATTCTTGCAAATATTTGAGATATTGAACATTTATTTTATTTTTTTCTGTGAAATAGAGATTATTTGATTACACTCCTGAAACATAGTCTATTTAAATTTTATGTCAATGCTAAGGAAAGTCACTGTGTTGCATAATTGAAATGATAATAATGATTTTTTATGTAACAATTCTAGAACTGATAAAAATTTATCATGTTTCTCATATAGGCTAACTTTGAATCACTACTCTGTAGATTTTTTTCTTTTTTTGTTCCTGATTTTTTTTATCTCTTTCTTTTTGTCTTAGAAAAATGACTACCATAGATTCATAGAGTCAGAGAAGATGAGGGCATCTCAGAGGTCATTTAGAAATGCCATTTCAGGGCAGTTCTATTTATTAGAAATCCCCTCCCCCTTCTACTTATCAGAAAATTCCTTCTTATAGTTTTCACCATAACCCCTTTTATCAAAAAGAACAATTGATATTTCTCTTCTTTTCTCTCCTCCTCCTCTTTGAATTGGTAAATCAGGGCAATCCCACCATTATTTAGCTTGCTTTCAGAAAAGCACTTGATGAGTTCTCCCATAATATCCCTTTAGATAAAATGTAAAGATGCGAACTCATTGATTAAAAGAGATAAAATCAAGTAGATTTAGAAATGATTGAAAACTTACATCCAAAGAAATTTGATTGCTGGTTCATTGTTATACTGATAGGAAAATTCTATGTAATGCTATAAAGCTTCTCTTTGGCACTCTTTTGTTCAATTCAATTTTATAAACTTAAGTCAGAGATAACATGCTTAGAAATGGAAAGGGATTTCAGAGGTTTTCTACTCCATTATCCTCACTTAAAAGATGAAGAAAATAAGATCCCAATAGGACAAAGTAAAATTCATGGCAAGCACTTAGTTGGTAAGTTGGGTAAACTAGGAACAATGGGAACTGTAAAAAGCAGAGTTAGGTTGAATATAAAGAAAAATCTAAAAATGCAGCTATCCAACAGGGAAATGGAATGACCCAGGAAGAATAAGTTCTCTATTACTAAAGGTCTTCACATGGAAGCTGGATGACCATTTGTGGGAAAAGATTTAGAAAAAAATATTGTGATTAGGTGTACGTTGTTCTACATGACCTCTGGGGTCCCTTCTAACTCTGAGATTTTGTAGCTATAATATTTGTGAAATCAAGAGCCTTGATAGCGGAGTATAAGCAGCATCCTAACTGAACTTGCCCGACATTCTCTTGCAAATAACTTTAAACTGAACTTCTCAAATCAAATTTTGAAGTGGCAGAGTCAACAAAAGGTCAAAGTGAGATATTTTCCAGGATATAACAACTTAGGAAGTTGGCAGATGACGTCTGTGACAATTGGTAAAGGCCATTCCATAGTAGAAAGCTGCTGTAATGGTGGGCCTCTGAGGCTTCCACAACAGTGCCAGCAGCATTAGCACCAATTTCGGAGCTCTGAGTCCAGAGATTATGAAAGAGTAGGACAATTTCTCAGACAGAGATTGCAGGGGATCCTTTGCCGGCACCCGTTGCAGCTGTTGCTGATCGGCAATTCTCTTACTTTTAGGAAGTTCTGTGTCAGAGTTCTAGGGTAGAAAGGACTGCTTGTGGTCAATGCAAAGGAATTATGGGTGCTGGTTGCAGTTCTGAAGCAGAGAGGATTGCTAGAGTTTGTGACTGCAGGGTGACAGGGAACTTGGTAACAGGTGGGGGTCTTCCTGGCTAAGGAGCAGAGCACAGACCAGGAGAACACTGATCACAGGTCTCTATGGATCACACCATGATGGAAGTACCAAAACTCTCAGACCTCTAGAGCACACTGTAAGAACAAAAGCTGAAAAAGTCTGAAGCTCGGGAAAGTACCTACTTACAACCAGGTGAGCCTAACTTTAATATAATGTTCAAAGTCAAGATATAGCCTGGAAAAATGAAAAGACAGAAAAAAAGCTACAATCATGGTGCAGAAGACAAAGACATAAACTCAGAAGAAAACAACAATGTGTAAACCATTACAAGCAAAGCCTTGAAATGCTCATTACAAGCCCAACAAGAGATGCTGGAAGAATTAAAGAAGGAGGGGAGTGGTAGAGGAAAAATTGGGAACTATTTCTCACATAAAAGAAACACAAAAGGAAGGACTTTTATTTTGGAAGGAAAATGGGGGAAGAGGTATAATGCTTGAACTTTACTGTCATCTGAATTGTGTTAAAAAGGGAAGAATACCCATACACACTCAGATGGACATATTAATCCACTCTTCCAAATAGAAAAATATAATGAAAAGGGAATCAAAGAAAGAATGGAGATAATGAAAAGGAAGGTGGGTTAAGGAAAGCAGTTGTCAGAAACAAAGCAGAATTTTTGAGAAGGAAAGGAGAGAGAAGGAAAACAAAAGAAGACAGGATGGATGGAAATACATAGTTTGTAGTCATAGTTATGAATGGAAATGGGATAAGCTCAACTTTAAAATGGAAGATGATAGCAGAATGTATTGGAAACCAGAATTCAACAATATGTTGTTTACAAGAGAGATACTTGAAACAGAAAGATGCACACAGAGTCAAAATAAAGGCCTAGAATAGCTTCAACTGAAGTAAAAAAAAATGGAAAAAATAGCTATCACAATAGCAGATAAAACAAAAGCAAAAATATACCTAGTTAAAAGAAATAATCAGGGAAACTACATTTTTCTAAAAGGGACAATACTGAAAATTATCACAGCAAATAACTCTGGTATAGGCTTCATTTCTCAAATAAGTAAGGAACTAAGTCAAATTTATATTAAAAAATGAGCCATTCCCCAAATGATAAATGATAAAAGGATGTAAATATGCAGTTTTCAGAAGAAAAAATCAAAGTTGTATAGTCACATAAAATGTCCTAAATCACTATTAATTGTAGAAATGCACAATGACACAACTCTCAGGTACCACCTCACACCTGTCAGAAATGACAACTGGTAGAGGGGATGTGATAAAATAGAGACTGTAACGAACTGTTCAGAGCAGCTAGATGATGCAGTGCATATAGTGTTAAGCCTAAAGTCAGAAATCCTGGAGTTCAAATTTGGCTTTAGATACTTAATAGCTGTGTGATCCTTGGAAGGTCACTTAACCCTTTTTTTGCCTCAGTTTTCTTATTTGTAAGATGAGCTAGAGAGGGAAATGGGAAAGCATTCCAGTATCTTTGCCAAGAAAACTCCTCAAAAAGGGTCATAAAGTTGAGTGTGACTAAGCTACAACAATGAATTGTTGGAGTAGTGAAGTCATCCAAGCATTTAGGAGGACAATTTGAAACTATGCCCCAAAATTATAGAACTGTGCATCCTCTTTAACCCAGCAAGACCACTGATCTGTGCCCTACAGTGATCAAAGAGAAAAGAAAAGGACCTAAGTGTACAAAAATTTACATATACTCTTTTTTGCTTTTGGTGGCAAAAAATCAGAAATTGAGGGAATGCTTATCAATTGGTAATGACTGAGAAGGTGTAGCATATAAGTGAGATGGTGTACTATTGCGCTATAGGAAATGATTGAGGGGGTAGATTCAGAAAAAAATGGCAAGACCTTTATGAACTGATGCAAAATGAAGTGCTCAGAATGGAAGATCATTGTGCACAATAGAAGCAATGCTGTAATGATGATCAACTATGAAAACCTTGGCTTACTCTGATTAACATGATCAAGTAAAATTCCATAAGACTCATCATGAGACAATTATATTCAATTTCAGAGAGAGAACAGATGTACTCTGTAAATTAAAGTATAATTTCTATGTTTATTTTCTTTTTCATGATATATCTAATATGGAAATATGTTTTGCATTATTCACATGTATAATTGATACAATTTTGTTTGTCTCTAAAGTGGGTGGGAGAGGAGTGTGAGGGATGGTGATATTTTGGAATCCAGATTTTAAAAAAGGAAAGAATATTTAAAAATAAATAGATAATAAATTTTAAAAATAAAAAGTTTGAATTTTTTGAGTTGTTAGAACATCAGTAAACTGTTATAAATCTGCATAGAGAAATAGAGACAAAAACAGAAAAAAAGATTCATTGATTCCAATATTCAGAGGTGCTTAATCACAATGCCAATTATTTATTTGTTTGGGAACAAGTCTATGTATAAATAAGTAGCACAAAAGTTTCACAAACCTAAATTAATACCAAATTGCATAAATTTTCAATACTTTTCCGAAATAACCTATAACCGAGAGGTTATGAAGGGAAAGTGAAATTACTATGTCATTACTTCCTATAACTAACCAAACTTTAGTTATCTAGACTTTATTCTTGTCATAATGGAGAGGGAAATTATAGTTCTATCATGAAGATAGTGATGAATAAGGCAGGCTTATTAGGAGAGGATAATGAATCCTCTTCTCATTATCCACACCAGAGGAACAGAATGCTCAGTACAGACTTGACTGTCCTCTTTCGTGTACAGTGAGCTTTAGATCCAAAACTGAAAGATCTCGTTGCATGTAGTTGGAAGGAAATGGACAAATTGACAGATCTTATTTTCCAATATTTTGCCATGAGATGTACTTGAGAGAAACTATGCAGTTGATGTGTAACCACTGAGATGATAAATTAGTTATTCCCTTTTCTTAGTTGAAAATGTTATACCTTTCTTTCTTTTGTTATAATCACAGATACCTACAGAACAGAACCCTCATTCCACAATCAGACCATACTTTCTTTCTGACCTTCATCCAGTCATAATCAAAAAGCTCTTCAAAACCAAGAAAAAAAGGTCTACCCAAGAGCAACAGCTCTGCCTCAGTTGTGTTATTGTGCGGATATCTCTTATTTCTAAGCTAGGTGTGTGACCCTGGTCAAGTCACTTAACTCTGTTTGCCTCAGTTTCCTCATATGTAAAATAAGTCAGAGAAGGAAATGACAAACCACTCATATTTTTGCCAAGGATACTCCAAAGGGTGTCATGAAGTGTCAGAAATGTTTGAACAACACAAATCTGGAAATTAAGCTACCATGTGGTTGTCACCATCATATTGACTAAGAGACCAATCATCATCTTCATCATCACCATCACCAGTATTATCATTATTATCTGATCAACCCATAAAAAGCAAATGATAGAGGGAAGTTGTTAATATTTTAGGAAATTCAATTATTTTTTTTTCACTTAAAACTATTTTCTCCTTCCTGCACCAAAAGGAGACCAATGTAATTTCCAAAAATAATAGCAAATTTATAATCAAAACTTTTGATGGTTCAGGGAAAAGGTCAACTTTTTTTCTAATGTAGATTCCATAGGAACTAGAATGAAAGAAAATGTTGTTTTATGACCCAGACATATGGCACAGATTAGAAAATGACTAGAGCTAAGTTCTGATTGGCTGGTTAATATTCTAATGAGATAGATTAATCAATGTAAACCACACAGCTCAGTTGAAATGGCTGTTCTAAATTGCCAATTTCATTTTCTTCCAGCAGAGAAAATGCCAATCTTTCCCTGTGCAGTAAAATCTTCTTGTTATAACAACGAAGCAACTCTAGAGTTACTGTTATTGTGGAACATCTGGTAACTACAAGATGTGGCTCCTCTGAGATAATCACATCCCTGGAAAATAAGAACTTACTCAACTTAGTTGTATTTCATGTTTTGTAATACCCTTGAGTATATTTGCCTCATAATACTGTAATCACTTTGCTTCTGCACCATAAATGAAACCACAGATGCTACACTTTGCTGTAAGAACAGTAGCTTCCCATAAATAAATGATCAAAATAACAGTATCACATATATAAGATACATACATTGTGATAAAGTTTATTTAAAAGAAACATACAGGAAAATGCTTATCCCTATCAAAGAGGTCATCACCAGTTTTACTTCAAGGATTTGCAGTTTCATCATTGTGAGTACACCAATGCTTGTCAACGTTTCTCAATTGATTACAATACTCATTCATAGGTATTTTGACCCAAAACTTCACTATCCATTGCTAATTTCAATGAATAACTTCTCCAAATATAACTAGGTTTATTCCCAGACAGAAGACAAGCAGTGTCTCACTGGGTCTATGGTAAAAAAAAATCTTTTCAACATTTTACAGCTACCAAAACTTTCACTCTGTTGCCTTAATCTTCAACAACCCTAATTCTCATTCAAAATACATTGGAATACTGGGAAAAGGGCTTTAGCAGAGAACTTTAATATTGGCTATTAATATTAATAAAGAAAAATCTTTTGGGTTCATTGTCTTACTACAAAGTTTAATTAGCATAAACTTTCTCACAATAGACTCCTTACAATAGACACTAATAAAGAGCAAATTTGGTACTACATAAATTTTAGAATAAGAATGATCCTTACTCTTTCCATTATTTTTCCTATCTTGTTTCTTGGGAGAATGTTAGATCAAATGTTTAAACAAGGTAATAGTTTCTTTGGGGCCAATTGTTTTTTAAAGTTTAAAGTTACATTTAAAGTCACATTCCTAAACTGATAAATGTGATGTAATTTGTACCTTAAAAAGAAGTTTACCATTAGGAAGGAGAAATAATATTTATTCCTGACTTTGTCTTAATATTTCTGTGAAACTGAAGAGAGGAATATAAAGTTCACATATGCATGTACGTATGTATGTACATATATATATGTACTCTTGAAAGAAATTGGTTGGATTTACTTTAGGAGCTCTAGAAAATTGACAATAAATATTTTGAGAATGATAAATTAATAGAACTTTTATTATGTTATTAATCAAGAATGGATATGGGATAAGAAATGATCTGTTTGGCAATTTGAATAAAGCATGTTTGATAATCAGTTGGGTACTTATGTGACAATCATATTATTGACTACCTAAAGGAAGCTTACAAAACGAGCAAAGACCATTTCAGACATTAACTTTCCCTTGTCATATTTGGTAAAGCGATTGGAACCTTTCCTTTGCTCTGAACCCATTTACACTCAGTAGTTATCTTTGTCCATAGCTCACAGCTCCTTTTTTGAATGTAAACTCCACTGTACCTCAATGAACTGATATTTAAGGAAGTAAATAAGCATTATATTCATTAAGAAAACTTATAAAGGAAAATAAATTTGAAGGAATTAAGAACTGTGATCAATACCCTCACCTGCTATACTTAAAGAGGCCTAAAAGTGAACTGTGCTAGCCATTTCCTGACAGAGTTGTAGACTCAAGATCCAGAAAGCCATGCATATTTTAACATGCCTAAAGAAATATAGTTTTTTCTTAGCTCTCCTCTTTTTCCCTCCACTAAAAAGTCTCCTGCTTGGCCCCTTGAATGAGAGATAACTTACCCCATTTCATTTCACCCTCTCTCCTCCCACTACATTTCTCTCTCACCAAATACCTTAATTTCTTTTAGAATATGGTCCCATCCTATTCAATTTACTCTGTGCTCTCTGTCTCTGTATGTGCGTGTATGTGTGTAGGTGTGTGTGTGCATGTGTGTAAATGTGTGTGTGTGTTTGTATGTATGTGTGTGGTCCCACAAACTACCCAGATACTGAAACGTTTTAAGAGTTACAAATATTGTCTTTCCACGTAGGAATGTAAACAGTTCACCTTTGGTAAGTCCCTTATGACTTCTCTTTGCTGTTTACCTTTTCACGCTTCTTCTCATTCTTGTGTTTGAAAGTCAAATTTTCTTTTCAGCTCTGGTCTTTTCATCAAGAATGCTTGAAAGTTCTCTGTTTCTTTGAAAGAACATATTTTCCCCTGAAGTATTATACTCAGTTTTGCTGGGTAGGTGATTCTTGGTTTGAGTCCTAGTTCCTTTGACTTCTGGAATATCCTATACCATGCCCTTTGATCCCTTAATGTAGAAGCTGCTAGATCTTGTGTTATCCTGATTGTATTTCCACAATACTGGAATTGTTTCTTTCTAGCTGCTTGCAAGATTTTCTCCTTGACCTGGGAATTCTGGAATTTGGCCACAATGTTCCTAGGAGTTTCTCTTTTTGGATCTCTTTCAGATGGTGATTGATGGATTCCTTCAATACTTATTTTGCCCTCTGGTTCTAGAATATCAGGGCAGTTTTCCTTGATAATTTCATGAAAGATGATGTCTAGGCTCTTTTTTTGATCATGGCTTTCAGGTAATCCCATAATTTTTAAACTGTCTCTCCTGGATCTATTTTCCAGGTCAGTTGTTTTTCCAATGAGATATTTCACATTATCTTCCATTTTTTCATTCTTTTGGTTTTGTTTTGTGATTTCTTGGTTTCTCATAAAGTCATTAGCCTCCATCTGTTCCATTCTAATTTTGAAAGAACTATTTTCTTTAGTGAGCTTTAGAACCTCTTTTTCCATTTGACTAATTCTGCTTTTGAAAACATTCTTCTCCTCATTGGCTTTTTGAACCTCTTTTGCCAATTCAGTGAGCCTATTTTTCAAGGTGTTATTTTCTTCAGCATTTTTGGGGTCTGCTTTAGCAGGGTATTGACCTGTTTTTCATGCTTTTCTTGCATCTCTCTGATTTCTCTTCCCAGTTTTTCCTCCAACTGTCTAACTTGATTTTCAAATCCTTTTTGAGCTCTTCCATGGCCTGAGCCCATTGAATATTTATTTGAGATGTTTGGGATACAGAAGCCTTGACTTCTATGTCTTTCCCTGATGGTAAGCATTATTCCTCCTCAACAGAAATGAAAGGAGGAAACATCTGTTCACCAAGAAAGTAGCCTTCTATGGTCTTATTTTTCTTCACTTTTCTGGGCATTTTCCCAGCCAGTTACTTGACTTCTGAGATTCCTTTCCACCCCTGCCTAGATCCACCCAGGTAGTGTTTGGGATCTGAGATTCAAATGCTGCACCCCAGCCTCAGGGCTTTCAGTGGCAGGTGCGGCTGCTATTCAATGTGAGCTTAACTTCTGGTGCTCAGGTGAGGGCAGGACCACCTCCCAGGCTCAGTCCCCTCAGGGGTTTTATGCAGAGATCTTCAGTAATGGAGCGGAGCTCCTGCCTGCTGTGGGAGTTCCACTGCCTCTGCCGCTTCTTCCTGAGGGGGGCTGAGTTATGGAGACACCTCGCTCCCCTCTTAGCCAGCCCAGAAGTTTCTCTCCCTGACCTGTAGTGCCTGTGGGTGGAGGGACCTTCGCAGCCACCAGAGATTCCGTCCCTGAAGCCTACTCGCATCTGCTCCTCTCAGGGCTGCATGGCCATGGCTGGGCTCCACTGTCTGGTGCACGATGGACCTTTGGTGCCAGTTTTTCAGGGCTCTCTGGAATGTAAATCTCCTCCACTGTGTTGCTGTGCAGCTTGCACTGCTCCAGAATTTGTGGGGAGCTCTTTTTACAGAAAATTTATGGGCTGAGGGTTTGGAGCTAGCATACATGAGTCTTTCTCCTCTGCCATCTTGGCTCCTCCCCTCTTGCCTTTTCAAAATATAGTTTTTTCTTGACTACGTATATTTCTCATGTGTCTTTTTTTCTTTCCGAATGGGCTGAGAATAGGTGAAAGAGAAAATAGAGACTTCTTAATTGAAAAAATAAAATTATTAAAAAATAAAAATAAACAGTTTTGAAGGGAGAATATGTGTCTTATTTCATCTTTGCATTTCTAATGCTTTGTATTCAATAGGGGCTTATGAGAGAAATGTTGATTTATTACAAAAATCTCAATATAATCAAATTCATTTTTTTCTTGATTAGAACTTTTCCATAAAATAAATGTAGTGTGTGGAAAGGATATTATGTCTGTGGGTTTCAAAATTTGGGTCATAGTAGGAGGCCTGTACCTGCTATGTGTTTTTCTATGTTTCCTATAGCAGCACTTTTTATTTTCTGTTTGTTCAGCAGAATGTAAACAATTGTGTGAGTTTGTTATATATGTGCAATTGATGAATAGCTGGCTTCAGTACTTAATAGGCAATATGCTCCAATTTGCATTGGTACTTCTAAGCCATATGTTGTGCTTAAGTGCTTGAAACTTTTATTTTTATTTTTTTAGGTAAAAGATTTTTGATAAATTCATGTTTCACAAGAGAATGAAAGATTAGTCTTAGATGATGAAATCAGTCAGAAGCAATGTCGTTACTAATTGAAATTTGATTTAATTTTTATTCATATTCCATTATTGTTTATCACAACATTTATACATGAACAGAGCAATGTTAACATATATTCATAACAAAAGCCTCTCAAAAATTGTGAAGGGAAAATGTAATGATTTAATTTTAGTTGTAGACTGAAAATATGTATTAATAGATGCATCTCTGTGTATATCACATATAAGAACATGTATGAGTCAAAACAGATTTGTGTATATACATGTATTTCTTTATAGGCACACAAACATATTTATATAACTATATAGAAGAGAGATCAGATATGTTATTTTTGGCTTGTGGAAAATAAATCTGGGGAAAAGTTATAAGGAGGGAAATGTTGGACTTACAAAAGGAAAAAAAAAAAAACAATTATAACAATTAGAGTAGAGTTTCTTATCCTGGGACCTTTGCCCCTGTAAGGGGTCCATGAACAAATTTCAGGAGGCTCATGAACTTGGCTAATAAAAATTACATCTTAAATTTCTTTGATTTTTCTTTGAAATTTAACATTTCCTTCAATTTTTTTAATGTAGAAGAGAAACTTTAGTAGCAAGAACAGTATTTCTGGTGTCACCTATTGAAATCAGTGATACTCTCATGTAATATTATAAATGATATTACTATATATCATTTATTTTCGATGGCATTTTGAAATTATTATAATTCTCAGGCCTAGTATGAGAAAACATATGATCATAGTCTTTTAGTCTACAGACTATTTCAAGTAATAAATTCCCTATGTGTTTTAATTTATCCATGTAAAAATATTCTGAGAAGTTTCTAAGTCTTACTAGATTTGAAAATGACCCCATCACACAAAAAACATTTAATAATTCCTGAATTAGCCATATTACAAAATAGAATGTCCTGTTTTGGTAGGTTAATGGTTTCCCAATAACTGAAGGTATTTTGTGTGCGTGTTTGTCCTTCGTTGCTGAAGAAGACCATGTCATCAGAGAAATAATGACATGACTGAGGACTGAGGGACGGCTGTGCAGGTCACCAGCCTCATTTCTCCTCCAGAGCCATCTGAATCCAGTGACCAGATATTCATCAGTATAACTGGTGATGACCCAGGATGAGGCAATTGGGGTTAAATGACTTTTCCAAGGTCATGCAGCTAGTGAGTGTTAAGTGTCTGAGGCGAGATTTGAACTCAGGTCCTCCTGACTCCTGCACTGGCACTCTATCTTCTGCACCACCTAGCCACCCCTTATTATTTTAAATGGAGACTAAATGTTTTCTTATTGGTGATGGTAGAGATATGTGATTCATGCTAACTATAGCTAGTCTAGATGGCTTCTGAGGCAACTTCCAATTGGAATCAATATATTACATGTGTTGAATACATATGAATATGTCATTATGTTCATAAAAGCACAACATTTTATATTTCATATGTTAAATATATAGACAGAAAACATCCTCATTTTTCAAAATCTATGTAAATGTAGATACATACTATATGTATATATGCAAGTATCTACAAACATAAGTCAATGTGTATGTATTTATGTATATTCACACATGTACACACATCTATATGAGAGACAGCATAGAATAGTGGCTAAAAGACCAGCTTTAGATTCAGAGAAAGATTCAGCTTTCTCTGAATCTGGATTCAAAATACAACTTATGACATTCTCACTATTTATTCTGAAGCCCTTTTATTCTCAACTGCCTACAATTGGATATTCAGTGAAGAATTCCCACATCAGGAGTTTCTTGGACTAATGAAATCCAAAGTCTAGACTTATTTCCTCCTTATATACATAGCAGGGACTGAATTTGCATGTGCTCATGAATGTCATCTTTATTTGATGTGTATGAAATATAATAACAAAAGTTTTCCAAACTATCTTCATACTTATTTAGAAGGAGTTGTATGAGGATAGTATAATCTATAGGTTCCATCTCTTCATACTAACAGAATTCTGCTTCATTTTACTAATAGGTTAATAATTTATGACTGTTATTTACAACCACTAGGTCCAAAACATGTGAAATGAAAAATCTCTTATTTGATAATACAAGTTTAACTGCAAAATTTTCCTCCATAATAATATATAAATGAAAGTAATGGAACCACATCATAATATCCATTATGCATTCACTCTCCAACTTCCCTGACTAATACAAACTTCCCTGATAGACCTCAATGACCTCCAGATACTGGAGTTGATTTTTTCAGAATATACAGTTAACTGATGTAAAGTTACATCACAGCTTTTGCCCATCAACCTTTTGTTAAGAGCAATAATCCCTAAATGCTTGCCACATTGACTTGGCTGTTTGGGTGTGTAAAGAGCAGATGTTCCTCAAAGTTGTTAAATGTTACACAGTCAGGTAAGTCAGCACATCCCACATTCTTTGGATTCAACACACTCTTCTGACCAGACACTTAATCTAGAGTGGAAAAAGGCTGTGTCTACCTGAATTTAATTGTGTATTATTCGCTGAGATTCCTTTCCATGCTTTTAGAGTAATTTGTGTGTGTGTGTGTGTGTGTGTGTATGTGTGTGTGTTGTAAGTTTTTTGGGTTGAGAGTTTGCTAAAATTTTCTCTTTATCTGTTTATGTGTGTAGATATATAGATAACTCCTGTGTTATTCCCCTTATACTTTCACCCTATTTATTAAGCCCATCCAAAAAGAGATATGTTTAGTCTGACATGATTAGTCTTTGATGGTCAGTTAGGCAAGAAACACTTAGTAAGCACTTACTATGAGTGAGGCACTCTACTAAGCGCTAAGGACACCAAAAAGGATAAAAGTAGGTCCAGTTTCAAGTAACTCAAAATGTAATGAAGCAAGATGATGCAAAAGAAGCTAAAAAGGAGAGGTAGGAGTATGAGTAAAAGGAAAGGGGGAAGGTTACTCACATTGGGAGCATGACAAAGTCAAGAGTAATGAAGTCAAGTAGGACCTTAATAAATGACAGCGCTGGGAGGAGTTCTCCACTTTCTATAATCACAGCAATGAAGGTCATCCAGGGGCTGGGGGTAATAAGGAAAATTCAAGGTGGATATGATCATACAAGGGGATGAGATTTTGGTAAGCATTGATAAAGTCCAGAAGAGTGCAGTCTGGTGGGAAATAGATGAGATGGTTGGGGTGAGCATCCTTATTAACTGAAGCATCTGGAAGGCATTCCCCACTCTTCGCCTTTTATTCTTTTCTTAAGATGTTGGCTCTTTATCATCAGTGCTTTCATTTCCAGGAGTTGACTTAACACCGTCTTACAGATGTGGTATGGGTTTGGAAGCCAAGTCACAATCACCGATCTAGAGTTTTAAGATGATTATATTGTTGCTGTTTAGTTTTCGAGTTCTGCCCAACTCTTTATCACCCCACTGAGTGTTTTCTTGACAAAGATACTGAAATGATCTGGCATCTCCTTTTCCAGCTCATTTTATGGATGAGATGAAAAATGAGGCAAACTTGGTTAGTTGACCTGCCCAGAATCACACAATTAGTAAGACTTTGAGTCCAGATTTGAACTCACGAAGATGAATATCTAAGAGTTCTTTTGATTGACTTTTTTCCTAATTATATATATATATATATATATATTCTAATATACAATTTCTATATTATAATGATTTAGAGGACTTTTATATCACTATAGCTTTGATGTATTCTTCTGAAAAATGCCTATTTATATTTACCATTTATTAATTGGAGAATAACTCTTATTTTCATACATTTAACTCAGATATACACTCAATATAACTTTTAGAAATGTATCAGAAGAACTTGCTGTAAAATTTTTAATGGTTGTTCTTCATAATCAAAAATGACATCACTGAGTTGAGGTCAGTAAGCAGTGTGTTTACTATGGCTGATCAGAGTAATCACAAAAACTACCACAGGCCAAACAGAAATAGCCCATTTTAACATTTGAAATGAAGATGTCTCCAAATTTGAGCATCTCATGTTTTGTGTAAGCTACTGCAATTCTTATTTCCTCATATAGCACAGTACCTTCTTTGATATGAGCATGTCCTATACCAGCGTCACCCATGTCTCCCGAATTATTTCAAAGTTCTTCAGTGAGACCTCGAGAGTATCTTTGTATTATTTTTTTCTGATCTCCACATAAGCACTTACCTTGCCTGATTTCTCCATAAAATAGTTTTTAGACGAACATAAATTTAGTATTCAAATAATGTGTCCAATTCATCAGAGCTGTCCTCTCTGCTAGGATTTGAATGCTTGGGAGTACATCTTGAGAAAGGACCTCAGTATCTGGTATGTTATATGCCAGGTGAGCTTTAAAATCTTCCTAAAACAATTCAAATGGAGATGACTCAGTTTCCTGCCACAGCGCTAGTACACTGTCCATGTTTCACTGGCATACAACAATGAGGTCAGCACAATAGTTCTGTACAGTTTCAATTTGTAGGCAGACTAATACCTCTTATCTCCCACACTTTCCTTCAGAGTCACCCTAAAACTCTGGCAATGTGTGTATCAACCTCATCATCTATGTAAACAAACCTGGAAAGTATACTGCCAAGGTGTAATGGTAAGGGAATTTGAAGATCTTCCCTGCCCCTTAATAGACCCATTTGACCTGCTTTGAGCTTTGTCCCAGCCCACAGTCTGAGTCACATGAAGCCCATGGTGAGAGGAGCTTGCCAAAGGGGTGGAGCACGAAAGGTTCAGCAGGAAGAGGAAGTGAGGCAGAGTTGAGAGAAGGTGGGCAGAGCTGAGGCAGAGCAGCTAGCCTGAGTAAAAGAGGAATTTTGCCTAGGGGAGTTTCTTTGTTTGTTTGTTTTTAATTTAAATTTATTTACGTTTTCAACATTCATTTCCACAAAATTTTGAGTTCCAAATTTTCTCCACATTTCTCCCCTCCCCCACCCCAAGACGCTGAGCATTCTAATTACCCCTATCACCAATCTGCCCTCCCTTCTAACATCCCTCCCTTCCCATATCCCCATCTACTCTTTTGTCCTGTAGGGCAAGATAACTTTCTATACCCCGTTATCTATATTTCTGTTTCCTAGTTGTATGCAAGAACAATACTCAACAGTTGTTCCTAAAACTTTGAGTTACAACTTCTCTTCCTCCCTCGCTCCCCATCCATCCCCTTTGGGAAGGCAAGTAATTCAAGGTAGGTCATATCTGTGTAGTTTTGCAAATGACTTCCATAATAGTCATGTTGTGTAAGACTAACTATATTTCCCTCCATTCTATTCTACCCCCCCCATTTCTTCGGCTCTCTATTTTGACCCTGTCCCTCCCCAAGAGTGTTGATTTCTAATTGCTCCCTCCTCCCATTGTCCTCCCTTCCATCACCCCCCACCCTGCTTATCCCCTTCTCCCCCATTTTCTTATATTGTAAGATAGGTTTTCATACTAGAATGAGTGTGCATTTTATTCCTTCCTTTAGTTGAATGTGTTGAGAGTAAACTTCATGTTTTTTCTCAGCTCTCCTCTTTTTCCCTCCACTAAAAGGTCTCCTGCTTTCCTCTTCTATGAGAGATAATTCGCCCCATTCCATTTCACCCTTTCTCCTCCCAATATATTTCTCTCTCACCACTTAATTTCATTTTTTTAAGATATGATCCCATCCTATTCGACTCACCCTGTGCTCTGTGTGTGTGTGTGTGTGTGTGTGTGTGTAATCCCACCAACTACCCAGATACTGAAAAGTTTCAAGAGTTACAAATATTGTCCTTCCATGTAGGAATGTAAACAGTTCAACTTTAGTAAGTCCCTTATGACTTCTCTTTGCTGTTTAACTTTTCATGCTTCTCATTCTTGTGTTTAAAAGTCAGATTTTCTTTTCAGCTCTGGTCTTTTCATCAAGAATGCTTGAAAGTCCTCTGTTTCATTGAAAGACCATATTTTCCCCTGAAGTATTATACTCAGTTTTGCTGAGTAGGTGATTCTTGGTTTTAGTCCTAGTTCCTTTGACTTCTGGAATATCATAATCCATGCCCTTTTATCCCTTAATGTAGAAGCTGCTACCCTTGTGTTATCCTGATTATATTTCCACAATACTGGAATTGTTTCTTTCTAGCTGCTTGCAATATTTTCTCCCTGACCAGTTTTTCTTTTTGGATCTCTTTCAGGAAGTGATCAGTGGATTCTTTCAATATTTATTTTGCCCCCTGGTTCTAGAATATCAGGGCAGTTTTCCTTGATGATTTCATGAAAGATAATGTCTAGGCTCTTTTTTGATCATGGCTTTCAGGTAATCCCATAATTTTTAAATTGTCTCTCCTGGATCTATTTTCCAGGTCAGTTGTTTTTTCAATGAGGTATTTCACATTATCTTCCATTTTTTCATTCTTTTGATTTTGTTTTGTGATTTCTTGGTTTCTCAGAAAGTCATTAGCCTCTATCTGTTCCATTCTAATTTTTTAAAGAGCTGTTTTCTTCAGTGAGCTTTTGAACCTCCTTTTCCATTTGGATTTCCATGCTTTTTAAAGCATTCTTCTCCTCATTGGCTTTTTGGACCTCTTTTGCCAATTGAGTTAGCCTATTTTTCAAGGTGTTTTTTTTCTTCATTTTTTTGGGTCTCCTTTAGCAAGGTGTTGGCCTGCTTTTCATGCTTTTCTTGCATCTCTCATTTATCTTCCCAGTTTTCTCTCCACCTCTCTAACTTGATTTTCAAAATCCTTTTTGATCTCCTTCATGGCCTGAGACCATTGAATATTTATTTTGGATGTTTGGGATACAGAAGCCTTGACTTCTATGTCTTTCCCTGATGGTAAGCATTTTTCTTCCTCATCTGAAAGGAAGGAAGGAGATATATGTTCACCAAGAAAGTAACTTTCTATGGTCTTATATTTTTTCCCTTTTTTGGGCATTTTCCTTACCAGCTACTTGACTTTTTGGTCCTTTATCAAGAGTAGGGTATACTCTGGGAATCTGTAAGATGTCAGATCCTCTTTGGTGGCCCAATTAAATGTGTACACTGGTCTGGGAGCAGGAAGAGATTTTTGTGCCCAGAATCTTAGTAGCGTTTCCTCTCCACAGCCACCTGGCTTCCAGTTCCTGTCAAGCCAGGGGGATGAGATTCAGTTAATGTGTGAGGGCAGGGCCACCATTCAGTATGAGATAAAGATCAGCTCTCTCAGGGCCTCTACACAGGGCTGAGGTAAGAATGGGCTGCTCAATGCCCCCAGGGGTTTTATAATCCAAGAATGGATGCAGGCTGCTGTGGGCACTGCTGCCTGCTTGATTTGGCCTTTTCAGGCCTAAGGCCAGAGCTATGGGAAGGTCCTTCTCCCTTCCTGGCCAGCTGACAAAACCTTGTCACTTAACTTTGGCGCCTGTGGGTTGAGGGGTCTGCAAACCTGCTGCTGCAACTGGGGATTCAGCTACTGGAGATTCTGCCCCTGAGGTCTCCTCCTCCAAGCCATGCCATGCTGCATGGCCAATGCTTGGCTGGGCTCTGCTCTATGTCTGGTGCAACAGACATTTCCCATGGGCCTTTCAGGTCACCCTGGGCTGGAAATCTCCTCCACTCTGTTGTTCTCCACTTCTGCTGCTCCAGAATTCATTGAGACTCCCTCTCTATAGGTATTTTATGGGCTGCATGGGGAAAGCCTGCATATGTGTGTCTTTCTACTCCACCATCTTGGCTCTGCCCTCTTCGCCACCCCTCTCTAAGGAGCTTGTTTGTTAGGAGGCTTAGGAGGGAAGAAATATAGTTTCATTCTGTGTATTTAGGTTCATTTTTGTTTTTGCTTTATTTGAGATCATAATTCCTAACCCCTGACTTCTTCACCTCAACTGAAGCATATTAGTTTCTGCTCTAACTCTTTATTTTAACTGTGTGTATCTTTCTATTTCAAGTGTATCTCTGTGAATAACATATTTATTGGATTCTTTCTAATCCATTTTTCTATCTGTTTCTGTTTTATGGGTGACTCCTCCCATTTACATTCACAGTTATGATACTATGTATTTCCCTCCATCACATTTTCTTGAGTTTCTTTTACTCTCTCTCCTTTTATCTGGTACTGCCTAAAAAGTCTATTTTGCTTTTAATCATTACCTCCCTTAATTCAAATTCATCTTTATCATCCCCCCCTTTCTTTTATTCCTTTCCTATTCTATTGGGTAAACTACATCTAACTCCTCATTTTCTCTTCCAATGTAAAAACGTTTTACTTGCATTCCCCTTTTATGTGAGAAATTTTCCCCCATTCTTACCTGTCCCTTCTCCCCTCTTTCAATGCATCACACTTTCTCATCTCTTCATTATTTTGGGAAATCATTCCAACATAATCAACTCAAACCCAAGTCATTTGTCTGTGTAGACTCCTTTTAACTGCCCTAATAATAACAAAGTTAAAAAAAAGAGTTAGCTATATCATCTTCCACAGAAGAATCCAAACAGATTACCTTTATTGACACCATTTGGTTATTCTTTCATTTTTATGTTTTTATGCTTCTTTTGAATCCTGTATTTGAATGTTACATTGTCTAATTGGCTATTTTTCATTAGGAATGCTTGAATGTTCTCTTTTTCATTAAATATCATTTTTTCCTCCTGAAGGACTAAGTTTTATTGAGTAGGTTTTTAGTCTATGAAACCCTAGCTCCCTTGGCTTCTGGAATATCATAATCCAAGTACTTTTTTCCTTTAGTATGGAAGATGCTAAATCTTGTGTGATACTGACCATGACTCCACAATATTTGAATTTTCTTTCTAGCTTCTTGAAATAATTTCTCTTTGACTTAGGAAGTCAAAAATTTTTCTATGATATTCCTGGTAGTTTTCATTTTGGGATCTCTTTTACAAGGTAATTGATGGATTTTTCAATTTCTGTTTTACCCTCTTGATATAAGATATCAGGGAATTTTTGTTTGATTATTTCTTAAATATGATACTTAGGCCATTTTTTGAGCAAGACTTTCAGGCAGTCCATTAACTCTGAAGTTATCTCTCCTTAATCTATTTTCAAGTTAAATTATTTTTCTGATGAGACATTTCACATTTTCTTCCACTTATCATTCTTCTGACTTTCTTTTTGTTCTTTCTTGATGTCTCATGGAATCATTGGCTTCCAGTTGCTCAACTCTAATTTTTACAGGACTATTTTCTTTAGTAAAATTTGTATCTTGTTGCATTTGGCCAATTCTGTTTTGTAAAGGATTCTTTCCTTTATTGAATTTTTGTGTTTCTTTTACCATTATATCCATTCTGCATTTTAAGAGACTATTTTTTGTTGGCATTTTTATGCCTCTTTTACCAGACTGATAATGCTAATTTTTATAATTTTCTTGCATCATTCTCCTTTCTTTGACCATTTCCCCCCTCTACCTCTCTTATCTCTTTAACTCTTTTAGGAATTCTTTTTTTGTGTTTGGGTCCAATTAGCATTTTTTTATATGAGGGTATGTAACTGTTTTCACAATGTTATCTTCTTTTGACTTTATGCCTTTTTCTTCCCTGCTACTATAGTAACTTTGCATGATCAAATTCTTTTTTCCTGTTTATTATTTCTACATTGTATTTCTTAAATTGGAACTTTATGTTAAAGTTGGGCTCTACTCAACTAGGGGTAGGAAAATGTTCTATCAAGCTTCTAGCTTTTTGTCTCCTGTTTTCAAATCTGGTTCTGGGGATCTGCAAGTTTTTGGTGCTTCTAAGATGGTGTGATCCTGGGGGAGGGTTATTGTTCCCTTCTCTATGCTCTTGTCTTTACCCAAGAAGGGGCCCTGGTTCCATGAGAGCTAGTACTCTCTTAGCCTGGGAAGTCTGACCATGGTCCCTTGTAACTGACCCCCAGTGTTCCTCTATACCCTAGAACTCTGAGTTAGAACTGTGATTGGCAACAGATTTTCCAATTAGTGCTAGCTATACCTAACACCAGGACATTGTCCCCTGCAGTCTCTCTCTGACCAGTTGTCTGACCCCTTTATCATCTCTGGACTGAGAGTTTTCAAAGCTGCTACTTTGGCCATTGTTGTTACTTCCATATGTGGTCTCTTGAAAGGCTTCCAACTTGGTGACAAAATCTTCTTTTGGTATCCTTTTAAGTTTTTTAGGCTTGAAAAATGTCTCACCCTGAATTTTGTTGGTTATGTGACTCAAAAATTTTGTTTGAGGTATTATTTTTTTGTTTGGAGTGGAATACTGAGAGAGTTCATCCAGATTTCCTTCAATCCACCATCTTAGCTCCTATAAGTTCATAGTATTATGAAAAAGGTAGCATAGTACAGTACATAGAGTACTGTAAGACCTAGTGTTTTTTTTTTAATATTTCCTCAGGCACTGGCCAGATGTGGGTTCCTGAGAAATTTACTGAATTTTCTTGGGCCTCAATTTCTTTATCTGGAAAAAAATAAAAGTAATTATAACACTCTCTCACAGTGTAATCATGAATGAAGTAAAGTAATAAATTTGTACAAATTGTACAATTTGTACTAATTCTCTACAAATTTTAGCTACTATTGTTATTTAATAAAAGATTTATAAACTTTAAAATTCTACAAAATACCATGTTGCTGTTGTTGTTATTATCACTTATTTAAGTCCAGTAGAAGTGTGACAATTTGTTTACTTCAACCAGAATTGGAAGCAGATTAGAAGTTAATATTTTTTAAAATCCATATCCTTATGAAAAACCTTTAATATTTGTCTTATTTTTCTCTTCATAAATGTCTAATCTTATTACACTCGAATTAAATATAATTGTGATGATGAACAAAATTAAGCATACAATCCATTTCAGCACCAATTAAACCAGTGTTCTTTATGTGCATGAAAAAGAACAGTTTATTCCTCTGAGTTACTAATCTATTAAGATTTGGTTTGTGTCATTAAGGGTTTTTCAGAGCAATGGTTATAATTCTTCTGACTGATGAAGCAGCTGTGGCATTATGAGAATGTGATTCTTATATCATCACTTTGTTGACTCAGAGCTTATGAAGATTCAGCGAGTTAAAGTCATTAATATCTTTTTCCTAAAGTTAGGTTACAGAGACATGAAGAAAGCTAAAATGATAAAAATTGATCGAGAGACAGACAGTTTAAATTGAAACATTACAGACATGTTCATCGAAGCATTGCTTTCTTGCATAAACAAATGTAGAAATGATCCACTAGAATGATGTTGAACCCAAGAGGCAAAAAAACCTGGCTCTGGTGTGAATTGGGATTACGTCTTGTCTGGTCTCTAAGGCCCAATCCACTTTTTTCTTCTTCTGATCAGAGCAGACAGGTATTCAAAGAGGGGGAAAATGCCAAATGAGCTATATTTAAGTTTTCATGAGCTCTTTTGCTCATCTTAGCAGTTTTCTATCATATTAACAGTGTTCCTTCATAACCAATGAGTATTCATTTTGTCTAATACAATACAAAAGGGTTATCATATTAAGAACTCTCATGTTACATTAGTGGAGAGGAGACCTAATACGATATAGCACTAATTCAATTTGATGGAACTTGCTAATATAGGAATAGTAGCTCATTTTACTGCAGGGTTGTCAGACATGCTTTTTCACTTTAAATGCTGTCCCTTCTACTAAGCTGAGACATTATTTTCAGCTGTCTACATTATCTGGCAGAACGAGTTAGTCCCCAGGTAACTACTTTTTGTTTGCAGAACAACAAGGACAAGAAAATAGGAACAGAGAGAGGTAGAGATAGAGTACGCTGCCATCCAAACAATTGCAATATTTTGAGTACATTGGAGTGAAATATTCTATTCCACTCTAATCATCCAAGTACCTGAATATCAATAATTCCTGCACATTCTTTCTGTATAGTATCTTAGAGATTTCCTCTTTCCCTTTTCTTTTTCACATGTAGGGAAAAGTTTTGAGAGAGGGGAGTTTCGTTGGGAAGGCAAATTCAGGTAGAGCATAATAGTCAAGGTTTCTAGACCACATCAGGCACTAAAGAAGCCAGGGAGGCTGACCTATATGAGCTACAAGGAGTTGGTATTGCAATAGGGCTGCCTTTTTGACATGGAGATATGGCTAATAGCAGTTAGATAAAAGTAAAGGGATATAGAACTTTGCTAGTGTTTAATAGTCTGGACTACTTTTCAAGGAGCTGATTATTTGGAGGCATGGAACTAATGAGATCTCTTTGTAGTGGCCTAATATACTTTTGAGAGGTGTGCTATTTCTGTGTATCATTTCCCCTAGGCTCTGTGGCAATTGCTTAAGGTCTTAGAAGTAGCAAATATTACAGGATTGATCTATGATGAATCTGGATCTCATGTCCATTGACCAATTTTTCCTTGACAACACTATCTGAATCCTTCTCTACTTTCTCAGGTGAGATGCACAAGACACCCTTTAAACAACACCAGAATCATGAAGAATACTGTCATTCTCTATAACCGGATTGTCACCTGGAAGACTGAAAAACAAGTTATAATTTCTTATTGCTTTCCAGTCATTCAGTCAAGTCTGAGTCTACATGACCCTATTGACTTTGTCCATGGGGTTTTCCTGGCAAATATACTGGAATGGTTTCCCATTTCCTTCTCCAGTGTGTCCCTATTTTGCAGGTGAGGAATTGAGACAAATAGATGTTAAATGACTTGCTCAGGATCACATACTTAGTAAGTGTCTGTGACCAGATTTGAACTCAGATCTTTCTGGTTACAGACCTAGTGCTCTATTAATTGTACCACCTAGTTTCCCTAACAAGGAAAACACACACTACATGTAGAGGCATATATGTATATGTGCAGGTATATATGTATGTGCATATACACATATATTTCATATATATACACACATATATGTATACACATATGTATATGGTATATAGGAATAAAAACCTTATTTATGAAGACTGACCCTTAAAATATAGTAATTAAATATGACTTTCTTCTTCCTTTCTGTTAATATGTTGTAAAGAACTCTGAATTGAGTAAAATGACTCAAATCTTGACATCTATTCATTTATTAAAAGTGTGACTTGGTTAGTGTGATTTTAATGTTATAAAACTTATTTCATCATCTTCAAAATATAAATGATAATTTGTTCTACATATCATCTGTAAAATATGGGGCAGCTAGGTAGTGCTGTGGATAGAGCACCAGTGCAGGAGTCAGGAGGACCTGAGTTCAAATCTTACCTCAGACACTTGACACTCACTAGCTGTGTGACCTTGGGCAAGTCACTTAACCCCAATTGCCTCATCCTGGGTCATCTCCAGTCATCCTGATGAATATCTGGTCACTGGATTCAGATGGCTCTGGAGGAGAAGTGAGACTGGTGACCTGCACAGACCTCCCTCACTCAAAAAAAAAAACCAAAACAAGAGTCCATTGCAAGTCATGGCATTATTTCTCTGTGGCATGGTCTTCTTCAGCAATGAAGGATGAACACACACATCTATAAAACATAAAATTTCATGATTATGGAGATTTGTTATTGCTTTTATGTATGTAATTTTAAACTTATGCACTTTGATTCTGTTATTTACACTTGTTTGCATGTAATTTATTTGATTTCCTATTTGGTTTTAAGTTGTTTTTTTTTTTTTTTTTTGGCAAGGGGACAGGTCATTTATTTTTTATAATCCTCAGTCTCTTGTACTGAGTAAACACTTAATGAAGATTTGTGATATTGATTAATTAAACAATATCTGGGTTAGAAAGTATTGTTACTTTTGAAGAAAGTGACTATTCCTACCTAGAATTTGTGATAAAGAAGTGAGTAATTGGATAAAGTCCAGTAATCCCACTAAATTCAAAGAAAACAGAGTTTACAGGTTTTAGATAGATAATTAAGATATAAACATTAAAACTCTCCTGAGAAGTCAACCCAGAAAGTATAGAACACTCAATTAAGAAAAAAACCTGAATACCCAAAATATAACATTTGTCAAGAAGATAAAGAAGAGTAGCTTTCTGTGATCAATATGTATCATCGTTGTAAGAATATATATTATATATATATATACATTTAGTGAGAATGAAATTTAAAACATAAAATAAAAATTTATAGCAGAAGAAAATTTGACAGATAAGAAATCAGTGTCTCAGGGGGATCAATGACTTGTCCAGGGTCATACAGCTAGTAAATACTGAAGGCAGGTTTTGAATCCAGGTCTTCATGAAGTCTCATGACATCCTCTAATCCATGTCTCTGAAAGCAACCATTATACAAGAAAATTATCAACCAATTGCATCTCAAAAATCTAAATGTAGAAGGTTGAATTTAATCTAGGGATCAAAAGGTGAATAAGATCATAAAACAGCTTTGCAAATAAATGTCCAGGAAATCTTGGCAAAATGTAGGATAACCGGGGATTGGTAAGAAAATGAGACAATGGGAAAGTAATATTATCATTTTTCTGGTTTATTTGTTTTGCTTATTTTATGCATATTGAGAAAAGAAGAAATTCAATGAAAAGATCAAAATTTTGCATTCAGTAGAAGGACAAATTATAACTGACAACAGGGAGAAAATAAAGCTATTCAATTTTTATGGTGATACTTTTTTCCCTCTAAGGAGAAGGACCTTTACATTAGAAATGACAGAACAAAAATGACTGACAGAGTTGTGATATTGAAGATAAATTGGCAGATAGTTCGGTATCACCTAGTTGCTCTTGATAAATTTGTCACCTGTCCCAGATAACCAACTTCCTGAATGAACTGGTGGATGTGTTTACCGAACCACTGTAAGTGATATTTGTAAAGTCATAAAGAACTGAAGAAATACAGCAATATTTGAAAGGGCAAATGTTCTCCTGACTAAAAAACAAAGTGAAGAGTACCTGCAAACTATAGATAAGGGAGCTTTATTTGTATTCTTGATGAGGGGAGAGAAATCTAGAACTTGTTAGAAAAAAAAAGATGTCTAGTGAACGTCTACAAAAGGAAGCAGTAATTATAAAGAGCCAGAATGTCTTCATCAATTACTTATCATGGCAGATTAACCAAATCTATATTTTAAGAAGATTAATAAAATGTAGATAAGAGG
Source organism: Bettongia penicillata ogilbyi (assembly GCA_023548195.1). Lineage (NCBI taxonomy): Eukaryota > Metazoa > Chordata > Mammalia > Diprotodontia > Potoroidae > Bettongia > Bettongia penicillata. The sequence goes on along the minus strand of JAJHZJ010000001.1, from coordinate 4,672,360 downwards.
AATGTTGTAGATATAGTTTACTTAAATTTTTGCAAATACTTTTAGTATTTCTTACTACTGTTGTAGAAAAGATGAAGAGGTAAAGGCTAGATTATGTAATTAACTCAGTTTGGGAAAAGGTAATGATTTCATTCTAAGCACAGTTGTCAATAGTTCAATGTTGAGGTCTTTAATAGAGTGTCTTAAAGATCTATGTTTTGCTATACAAATAGCAACCTGGATACCCCTCCCACACACATACTCACACCTCTGTGAGAGACATATCACCATGGTCACTAGATTCAGATGACTCTAGAGGAGAAGTGAGGCTGGTGACCTTGTACAGCCCTCCCTCCCTCAAAATAAAGTCAAGTGCAAGTCATATCATCATTTCTCTGATGGCATGGTCTTCTTTGGCAATGAAGGACACCAGAAATGGGTATAAAATCTTTGCCTTATTTGAGGCCTCTTCTGCAGGAGTTCCCTTCTTCAAACACAGGGACTGGATAAATAAGTTTTCTACCTTGTTGTCAGAAAGTGATTACTGTATCACAATTATAAACTGTAATCATTGGGGAGTTTTTCAAAGACCTTGAGTACTATATTGGTAGCAATGGAGAGGGATTTCATCATTTCCAAATTCCAGTAGTGCCTACACTGACCCACAGTACACAGCCTGAATTTTGGCTAATTGGACAGAATCTAATGAGACTGAATTCAAAAGATATAAAAGTAAAGTCATAAGTACAAGATGATAAGTATATTTAGACAACAGTTTGTAAAAATATCTGATATTTAGTGACTAACAAGTGCAGTGATATTCAACGATGTACGACAGGCATAAAGGCTAATTAGAACTTTTATTGAAAAAAGGACTGAGGACAGTTATCAAGACTGAAGATTTTACGTTAACTCTTTCTGCTCAGTTGACATTTTGACTATTATATGCAGTTTTAACAATTGAAGAATTAAGTTTATAAGATGTGTACTATTCATGTGAGGAACATTCAGGATGGTGAAATATTTTGAGTTCAAATTATATGAGAAATAGCTATAGTAACTAGGTATGTTGTCCTACAAAGCAAAAGATTTGAGGAGGATAGAATAATTATGTTCAAGTCTTCCTGTAGGTCTGTTGTGTGGGCGAATGAACTTGTTCTATTGGGTCTCAAATGACAGAACCAGGAGCTATGGGTACAAGTTTCAATGAGACCAATAGGCCTGATGTCAGTAACAAAACAACATCATGAATAATTGAAAAACACTAGCCTCTAATAAATAGGTCTATGGAACATGCTATGGGCTGTCTTAGGAGGTCATGAATTCCCCTTCATTCAAGATCTTAAATTATAAACTGGATGATGATTTATTAGGTAAATTATAATGACAATTCCTCTTGGGTATGGCTTACACTAGTTAACTACTGAAATTCTTTCCATTTCTAAAATTATGTGATTCATAATTCATATGTGGGTCAGTATATCTGCATATATTCTGATTATTAAGTCACACATCCCCGTAAACAATTTCTAATCCTGACTCCAAGATTATATTTCTCCTTGTCTGTAACAGATTTCAAAATATAAGAGAATATAACTTTCATACATATCTTATCTTCTCCCTGTAAAATGAAGATCATGTCCTATGTTCACCATTATTGTCAAAAATAGCAATAAGTTTAGTTTCCTCCAATAACCAATAAGTTCAGTCTTGGCAATACATTCTCCACAGTAACTGTAAGCGTATTTGTTGTCTATACTTACACTACATTGGCCACACCTTCAAAAAGCCATGGGCACCTTTGTACTAGGATGATATATTAGATTAAGACTTTTCTGAAGGATCTTCATGAATATGTAGAATGTATTAAATACAGTTCAGCAGTCCCACTGTTACCAGCCTTTGTTTGAGATTTTTATATATGGGCACACACACACACGCACCCCCACACACACCTTTTTATTTCTGTGTCTGCACAAAAATCTTTTATTTAATATGGTCTTTAATATGACTCAGGTCCCAGACTCTTATCTAGACCTTGCAGTTATTTTTTCTTCTCTTTCATTTTTTTTTCTCTCTTCTACAGTTATAAACTGTATCACTCATTCCCATGAACTCTAAAACACACATGGATTGTCCGAGGAGTTAGTAGGATAGATTTTTACTTAGCAAACATTTTTATTTATCATTTATGTATTTTTACATATATTAGTTTATTTACTTATCAAAGATTATTTTTTCACTTGCCAATGAATTTAGTTCCATTAACTCACTCCTAATAGTTTTTAACAATTCTGACCACTTTCGATAGCATTGTCAACCACAACAAAAACTAGCTTCTCTGTAGAAAAAGAAAGAGATAGTAAGACCGGAGTTAAGTAACATAAAAGTAAGTAAGGTGTGTCTATTTCATTTGATGTTTTGTTTAAGTGAGGGTGAAGCCTCCTTGGCTTCCTTGTCCTTTACCTACTGCTTCTAATAACTTTTGCTGATTTGTCAGTTTTATCGCCACAGTATCTCTGGCAGTGATTCCTTTCTTTCCATTACTCTGCCCTTGTCTCTTGTCTTAGACAATGGGAAGCGCATCCTAACAAATATCCCTACTTCCCTTCTTTCCCCTCTCCCATCCATCCTCTACACAGTTAACTGCCAACAATATTCCTAAGGCACAGGTCTGACTATGTCACTCCCTTGCTCAAATTTTTTTCAGTGGTTCCTTACTGCCTCAAGGGTAAAATACAAACTCTATAACTTGGCATTTAAAGCCCTCAACAATCTAATTGCATCCTACCTTTCCAGATTTATTTCATATTGTTCCACATAACATTTCACACTCCAGTCAAGCTGGCTTGCTTGAACTCAACATTCTTTCTCTTTGCACAGGCTGTCCCTCCTGCTGCTTACAAATCCCAGCTTTTGTCAAAATTTAGCTCAAGTGCCCCTGTCAATGTGAAACCTTTCCCTGATCACCTCAGTTGTCAATTTTCACTCCCATCATAAAGTATTTTGCTATTTACTTATCTGTGTATGTACCATATCCACACAGGCAAATGTAAACATCTTGAGGTAAAGGGTTTTTTCATGTTTGGCTTTGTAACTCCTGATCTTATCACAAGGTCATGTACATAGTAGGTGCTAAAAGGTTTGCTGAATTGAATTTTATCCACCCTCATTGCTAAAAGACTTCCTAGTATTTATCAGTCTATTCACTCACCTTAATCATAAGTATAGTATACTCACATAGTATACCGAACATGATTGAATCTGATAAATGAAAATTTGTTGTTTTTTGCTTCATGAATGATTGTTTTATTCAATATATAAATCTATTGTTAAGGATTAGGATATTGGATGGAATTCTACTTGTTTTCAATTGTATTTTTAAAGTTTATTTATTCAAAAAATAAATTTGAAAGTATCAATGACTTTAGCTCTTTGTCAAAAAAAAGAATGCTTAAAAATATTTTCATTATTTAAGTTCTGGCTAATTGAGATTTTATTCCACCTGTTATAAAGGAATTTGAAGATATTTCAGTAATTTTCCTTCATTATTAACACCCTTCACTTTCACTTTACTATTAACAAACCTCACTGGGGCTAATTTATAAAGCTCAGATTCAAAAGAATCACTTCATTTTTCATTCAGATAATAGTTGAGATGTGTGAGAAATTTTTAACGTAGTGAAAGTTCTATCATATATCCATTTCTTATATATGTTAAGTTCTTGTGAGCTGCATAAAACCATGCCTTTGAGACTCAATTATTAGACAGAATATTGACTCAATCATGGGTAGCAGTTGGGACTCCTTTGTTTTTCTCCTCCTGCTTTAGGACTGAAGGTCAGGTTGATATGTTGGTCATAGGGAAGAGATGAATTCAGTTTTCTTTACAACTTCTGAATTAATATATGTTTCCAGTATACTTTATCATTTCTTAGTCAAAATATTTCTTTGAAGGTGAAATATATTTCTTTTACCCAAACTCTTTCTGGACATTGTATTCCCATGTAGCTTATTATTTGAACTAATTAATTTATTTTTCATTTTCAACATTAATTTCCACAAGATTTTGAATTCCAATTTTTCCTCATCTCTCCTCCCCTACCCTGATATGGCAAGCACTTTTATTGTCCCTTTCCCCAATCTTCCCACCCTTTCATCCATCCCATCACCTTTTCTCTTACTCTCTTGTAGGACCAGATATAGTTCTATATCCCATTGCCAATATTTCTTATTTCCCAGTTACATGAAAAATTATTTTTAACATATGTTTTTGAAACTTTGAGTTCCAAATTCACTTCCTTCTTCCTTTCCCACCCACCTTCATTGAAGAGGGAAGCAAATTGATATAGGTTATACATATGTAATTATGCAAAACACTTCAATATTAGTCATGGTGTAAAAGACTAACTATATCTCCTTCCATTGTATCCTGCCCCAAAATTGTTCTATTTTCAACTTTGACCATGTCGTTTTTCTAAAATGTTTGCTTCAGACTATCCCCTTCCTCAATCTGCCCTCCCTTCCATCATTTCCCCCATTTTATCCCCTTCCTCCCCTATTTTCCTGTAGGGTAAAATACCCAATTGAGTGTGTATGTTATTCCCTCCTTAAGGCAAATCTGATAAGAGTAAGGTTCACTCATTCCCTCTCACTTACCTCCTCTTCCCTCCATTGTGAAACCCTTTTCTTGCTCTTTTATGTGAGATAATTTAACCCTTTCTATCTCTCCCTTTTTACTTCTCCCAATATAATCCTTTCCCACTCATCAATTTTATTTTTTAGACATCATGCCTTCATATTCAACCTACCTTGTGCACTCAAACTATGTATCTATCTGTCTAGCTATATCTCTCTTTGTCTATCTATATTTCTTCTGACTTAGTAAGGTCTCATGAGTTACAAATATCATCTTTCCATGTAGGAACAGAAGCAGTTCAACTTTATAAGTCCCTTATGATTTCTCTTTCCTGTTTACCTTTTCATGCTTCTCTTGATTCTTATATCTGAAACTAAAATTTTTCTATTCAGTTCTGTTTTTTTGGGTAAGAATTCAGAAAGTCCTCTATTTTATTGAAATTCCACTTTTTACCCTAAAAATATTGTACTTAGTTTTGCTGGGTAGGTGATTCTTGGTTTTAATCCTAACTTCTCTGACTTCTGGAATATCATATTCCAAGCCCTGCAATCCCTTAATGTAAAAGCTGCTAGATCTTATGTTTTCCTGATTGTGTTTCCACATTACTTGAATTGTTTCTTTCTGGCTGCTTGCAATATTTTCTCCTTGAACTAGGAACTCTGGAATTTGACTATAATATTCTTAGCAGTTTTCCTTTTGGGGTATTTTTCAGGAGGTGATCAGTGGATTCTTTCCAATTCTATTTTACCCTATGCTTCTAGAATATCAAGAAAGTTTTCCTTGATAATTTCTTGAAAGATGATGTCTAGGCGTTTTTTTTATCATGGCTTTCTTATAGTCTAATAATTTTAAAAATTATTTCTCCTGGTTCTATTTTCCAGGTATGTGGTTTTTCCAATGAGATATTTCACATTGTCTTCTATTTTTTCATTCCTTTTAAAATTAAATTATTTTCTTTGTTTTCATGGTTCTACAATCACTTCCATTTAGCTTAGATTTTTCCCCATCCTTCCCTCTCCTTTTCCACTCTCTAAGACAGCATACAATTTCATACACATACATTCCTATTAAATACATTTTCACCTTAGTCGTGTTGCATAGAAGAATTGAAATGAATGGGGGAAAACATGAAACAAAACAAAACATAATACAAAAGAAAATGATCTTTTTCATTCTGGGATCCAATTCCATAGTTCTTTCTTGGGATATGGAAGGCATTTTGCCTCAAGAGTTCACTGGGAGTTTTTTAAGTCCTTACATTGCAATGAAGTGCTAAGTCTACCAGAAAAAATTGTCACACACTGTGGATACTGCTGTGTACAAAGTTCTCCTGGTTCTGCTCCTTTTAATCAGCATCAGTTCATATAAGTCTTTTTGGGCCATTCTGAAGTCTTCCTGTCCATCATTTCTTATGACTTAATAGTATTCCATTACATTTATATACCACAATTTATTCAGCCATTCTCCAGTTGATGGGCATTCCCTTGATTTCCAGTTTTTGGCCACCACAAAGAATGCTACTATAAATATTTTTGTAAAGGTGGAACCCTTTCCAATTTTTATGATCTCTTGGGGATCCAGTCTTAGAAGTGGTATCACAGGGTCAAAGGGTATGCACATTTTTGTAGCCCTATGGGCATAGTTCCAAATTGCTCTTCAGAATGATGGGATCAGTTCATAGTTCCACCACCAAATGAATTAGTGTTCCGATTTTCCCACATCTTCTCCAACATTTATCATCTTCCTGTTTTGTCATGTTAGCCAATCTGATAGGTGTGATGTGGTACCTCAGAGTTGTTTTGATTTGCATCTCTCTAATCAACAGCTATTTATAACATTTTTTCACATGACTGCAGAGAGCTTTAATTTCTTTCTCTGAAAACTGCCTGTTCATATCCTTTGACCATTTATCAATTAGGGAATGACTTGGGTTCTTGTACATTTGACTCAGTTCTCTATGTATTTTACAAATGAGGCCTTTATCACAGATGTTACCTGCAAAAATTCTTTCCCAATTTTCTACTTCCCTCTTAATCTTGGTTGCATTGGGCTTCCTTCTGTGAAAACTTTTCAAATTAATGTAATCAAAATTATCCATTTTGCACTTCATAATCTTTTCAGTCCCTTGTTTAGTCAAAAATTTTTCCATTCTCCATAAACCTGATAAATACACTATTCCTTCCTCCACTAATTTGTTTATAGTATCAATCTTTATACGTAGATCATATACCCATTCAGACTGTATTCTTGTGTATGTTGTCAGACATTGATCTATGCCCAGCTTCCACCACAATGTTATCCAGTTTTCTCAGCAATTTTTGTCAAATAGTGAGTTCTTATTCTAGAAGCTGGGGTCCTTGGGTTTATCAGACAGTAGATTGCAATATTCAGGGACTACTGTATCTTGAGTACCTAACATATTCCATTGGTCTATCCCTCTGTTTCTTAGTAGTCCTAAGTGGTTATATAATTGCTGTTTCATAATCCAGTTTGAGATTTGGTAGAGCTAGGACACCTTTCCTAGAATTTCTTTTCATTAGTTCCCTTGATATTCTGGACCTTTTTCTAATTCCAGTATATTTCCATTCTTTTGGTTCTGTGGAATAATTTCTTGATTTCTCATAAAGTCATTAGCTTCCATTTGCTCCATTCTATTTTTTAAGGAATAATTTTTTTTTTTGGTGAGTTTCTGGCCCTCCTTTTCCATTTGGCCAATTTTGCTTTTCAAGGCATTCTTCTCCTCATTGGACCTCTTTTGCCATTTGAGTTAATCTATTTTTTAAGGTGTTGTTATTTTCTTCATCATTTTTTTCATCTTCTTTAGACAGCTGTTGACCCAATTTTCATGACTTTCTTGTATCACTTTTGTTTCTCTTCCCAATTTTTCCTCGACTTCTCCAACTTGATTTTTCAAAATCCTTGTTGAACTGTTGCATGGCCTGTGACCAAATAATATTTTTTCTTAGGGATTTTGCTCTAGGAGCTTTGACTTTGTTGTCTTCTGGTTACATGTTTTAATCTTCTTTGTCACCAAAGTAAGATTCTATAGTCAACTTTTCTTCCTCTGTTTGCTCATCTTTCCAGCCAAATACGTGACTTTCTATATCTTTGTCAAGGTGGGACTCTGCTTTCAGTGGGGGCTAGGTTTGATGTACTGTCCCAGGTTTCAGGGGTTTTGCATCAGAGGCTCAAATCCCAACTGTCTATGGGCCCAGAGCTCCAGATGCTGCTGCTACCACCAATGCTGTACCACCTCCCCCTCCACCCTGGGTCTGGCCTAAGTCACAGCTGTGCCACTTCTCTACCCCACTCAGGTCCAAAAGAATTTTCCCCACTGACCTTTTATGCTATGTTTGGTGTTTGTGGGTTGAGAAGTGTGAAAACTGGCAGAGCAACCAATGATTCAGTCCCCTGAGGCCGGTTCTGCTTCTGTCTGTGCTGGAGCAACCTTTACCAGACTGCACTCCACTCCACTTCCAGTCCAGTGTGATAGATGCTTTCTGTCTACTTTCCAGGCTCTCTTAGGCTGGAGATTTTTTTCTCTAAATTGATTTGTGGGTCCTGCAGCTCTAGAATTTGTTTAGAGTCAATTTTTACAGGTATTTGTAGGAGTTTAGGGGGAGAACTCAAGCAGATTCCCACTTTTACTCTGTGATCTTGGCTCCAATCCCCCTCTTTTTCTTTTTGTACTTAAGCTACCATGACAACTTCAAATGTAATCTGGAGCCTCTTTAGACATGTCAGAGGTAATAGTGTTTTATCACTGAGTAAGGAATGCTTGCAGGCTCTGAAAAAAAAAAAACAAAACAACAAACTCTTACCATTGCTATTCAATAAGACAAAATGGAGAGTCTGAGTATTGCTGCCATTTCCCCATACAAACTAATAATATACAAAATTGAAAAATCAGGTGTGGGAAGGAGGAAATTTATTATAACAAATACATTTGGTACCTCTGAATGTACATCCTCCTATTTAATCTTTGTCTTCAATGGAAAAACAACCCTAAATTTGGTGTCTGATAACTTGTATCTGAGGGTACAAACTCCTTTTGTTAGACTTAGGCAAAGGGCTTAAGTTTCTTCATTTATAAAATAAGGGAATGAAAGTAGATGACCTCTGAGTTGCTACCCTGATCAGAATATGATAATAATGAGAAGACTGAGAATAAGTAAAATGAAATGAACCTGAGGAAATCAACTATCTGTATATTCTCATCATTACTATTTTGGAAATTCGATTACAGAGTTACTTTAGGATGTCAAATTTAGATAAACATTGTAACCAACTAATGATATTTTATTTAGAAAAAAAGGCTTACCACTTTAAAAACTATCATATAAGGTTATAATTATCTATTTAAAAAAAAATGAATTGGGGCTTTCCTAATTTGTTCTTGATATCCTCACACTAAATGTTGAAAATGACAATAATATACATTTTATTAGGGTCTTTAAATTGTTTTGATATCTAAAATCACTTTTCTTATAGTAATTCTCTAAGTTTTAATTCAGTATTAATTTTTAGATTTTAGAGGGGAACAAACTGAACCTTAAAAAAAGATTACCTCAAAATAATAATACTAAGCACAAAGGTGAGACTTATTTCTTATGACTTCATGTTCAGCACACTCCACTATGACTACAGATATCTCCCTACCCTTTTATTTGAATTGAATCAATATTTATTAACTATCTACTACATAGAAGGAATAAGTAATATGAAACTATAGATAAATAACTGACTTTGTTTTGGAATGATCAGGTTTCAACTCCTACTTTTGATACAAATTATTTGTAAAATCCTGGGTCAGTCACTTGACTATTCACTACCTTGAACACCTATTTTCTAATCTTGGTCAAATCAATAAGCATCTTTAAATAGCTCCTGGTACAGTGCTAATCACTAGAAATGAAAACAAAAACAGACACTGTTCTCAAAATGATTCAAAGTGTAATGGGCAGACAGCATGCAAGCAAGTATACAGGATATGCAAGATAAATTAGAGATAATCTCAGAGGGACAGTGCTAACATTAAGGAGAAACAACAAAGGCTTTTTGGATGTTGGATTTTATCCGAAACCTGAAGAAAGAAAGAGAAGCCTGTTGTGGAGATGAGAAGGAAGGGAATTCCAGGCATTAGTTGAGTGAATGAAAATTCTCAGAGTTGGCAGAGGCAGATCCAAGAAGCAGGGTAAAGGGAGCATACAACCAAACTCTCTTAATATTCCCCTTCAAAAAACTTTAAAATGATACACCAAATAATATTCTCAAACAGCATAAGCAATAAAATATCATGGTCAGATATTTTTCCAGCTTACTACAACTTAGATAACCAGAAAGGGAAGTCTGGGGCACTGGGGTGGAGACTAGCCAAGAGGGCAGGATGACAGTGAGGCCAGCTTTGAGCCTTAAAGGCAGCTGCAGAGAGAGCAACAGCAAGAGGACCTGAAACTCTCACTGCTCAGATATGGTAAGGGGTTTCGATGCTTTATTATAAAGAGATTAAGGGGAACACATTGTACCATAATTAAGGACAGGACTGGGTGCCATTTGCTGACTCCAGGGTCCATTATCTAGTTCAAAGTTCTCAGTTCCAGAACTGAGAAGAACACTTAACAGTCACAAGGTAGTAGGGTCCTTAGCTGGGTACAGCTCACAGTTCCAGGGAGCAAAGAAGTTGGAATTGCAAAAAACTGGGGCCCTACCTCAGTTAGAACAAGTATGTAGACTGGGAATGAAGTGACTACATCTGTCCTTGGATTGCACCATCTTGGAAGCAATGCAAACTTAAAGATATCCAGAAATACCTACGAAAACAATAGGGTGGGAAAGACTTAATTTTGGGACAGTAAAAATTCTGTACCCTTAGAGTGGAGCAAATTCCAACTCTTACATGAAAGTCAAAGTAAAGGAATAGTCTGAAAAAATGAGCAAAAATTATCCACAAAAGAGCTTGAGCATAAAAAGCTACCATGGTGATAGGGAAGCATAAAACACAAGCTGAGAAACGGAAAACATGAAAGTGTTGACAAGTAAAGCCTCAAAGAAAAATAATGTAAATTGGACACAAGTCCAACAAGAATTCCTAAAAGAGCAAAAAAAAAAAAATTAAGAGAAAAAATATTTTAATAATCAAACTAGAGTAGTAAAAGAAAAATTTGGAACAGAAAGTAGTGAAATTCAAGAAAATTCTGAAAAAAAGAATTAGCAACTTGCTCAAAGAGGCACAAAAATATAAAAGACTTACATGTATAAAATATTGGTAACAACTCTTTTTGAGATGATAAAGTATTTAATTGGAAATTATGGGGCGCCCCATCAATCAGAGAATGACTAAAGAGGTTGTGGTATATGATTGTGATCAAATATGCTACAAATCATGCTACAAGAAATAACTGAGAATTTTCAGAAAATCCTGAAAAAACTTATATGACTGATGCAGTGAAATATAGAGAACTAGGAGAACATTGTATATAGTAATGGCAACATTTTAACAATGATAAGCTGTGAAAAATATAACTACTCTAATAAATAAAATGATCCAAGACAATTCCTGAAAGAAAAGATTATTAATAACCAATTGATACTAGGCGATTCAGGTTTTTATCCTCCCTTTTTATTTTCCTACTTAGAAACTAGTCCCTGTCAGTTACTCAGGCAGCCTCTGAAGAACAAGGCTGATGAAGAGATTGAGTTAATATTCTCCCCAATCTTGGGCAGGACCCTATCCAAGTTTATTTCTGAACAAGTTGTAGAGAACATAATCTGAATGAATTTTGGCCATTGTTCTGGGTGGAGATAGATTCCTTTGTCTAGATTGCTTGAGGGTGGATGTGGCCAGTATGGAAATGAGTCTTTGTCCAAGAATGACATAATCAGAGATTCTCTCATTAAAATATTCATTCTCTCATTAAGTATTAACCAATCAGAGTTGATTTCCACCTATTGGGAACACTCACTCTTCCAAAGGCATTTAAAATTCAGTGACCCACAAGGTTTATCTTTTGGTTTAGAAGAGAAATCCAATAACCTCAATTTATTGATTATTTGTTAACCATTATTAAAGAATCAATTATTAATTACCCAGAAATTGTCTCTTGGGCTTTTCATTCATCACATTCCAAAGGATTATGCACCTCCAGAGAGAGATTTGATGAACTCTGAGTGTAGGTTGAAGCATACTTTTTCACTTTTTTTACCTTTCTAGCTTTTCCTTGTTTGTTTTTGCAACATGGATGATGTTGAAATATATACTATACGAATTCACATTTATAATCCCGTTGTATGTTCCTTGCCTTCTTAATGGGTGGGAGTACTAGAGAGAGGAAGAATTTGGAACTCAAAATAAAAAAGAAAAAAGAAAAGAAAATGCTTAGAATCAGGGACACGATTGGAAGCAAAATTTAAGAAGACTGAAAATGTAGGAAAAGGCTAGTTTATGAAGGGTTTTAAATGACAAACCGTGAATTTTGTAATGGATCCTGAAGATATTAGGGAGCCACTGGAATTAATTGAGTGGGAGAGTGTTTTTGGAAGATTGTAGTCCAAAGGAAGACAGACTAGAAAAGATTGATAACTTGAAGTAGGGAAGCCTACAAGAAAGCTACAAAAGCTGCTTAAATATGAGGTAATAAGGGCCTGCATTAGATTAATGTCAGTGTCAGGGATGAAAAGGACATATGTATGAGAAATGTTGTAAAGATGAATCCCAGTATTCTATTCCCATATTGACATTCTGTGGTTGGGTTCTTTTTCCTTTACCTGCTCATTTATACATATATAAATCTATCTATCTATCTATCTATCTATCTATCTATCTATCTATCTATCTTTCTATCTATCTATATCTATTTAGTTAGCTATAGATATGTGTGTATGTATATACACGTATGCATATATGTATGTGTGTATATATGTATACACATATGCATGTATACACACATATGCTTGTATACACATATAAATACACACAGATATATATATGTATATACATATATGTATGTATGTATATGTATATGTGTGTGTGTATGTGTATATATACTACTCTTTGTCTGTTGCTGGTCTGTGTTGGGGCAGCTCATGATGTACTGTGCTCCACTCTCACCCAGGTGTGACAGACCTTTTTTGCTAACTCTCTAAGTTGTCTTTAGAATTTTGGGGCTTAAAGGTCTGGAAACTGCCTCTTTTCCCACTGAATCAATTGCCTGAGGCCTTCTTTGGATTTTCTGGGGCATGGTCTGAGGTAATGCAAGCCATGTTGGACTACTCTCCTCTCTCACCTGATTGCAACAGACCTTTACTGCTGACCTACAACTTGTCTTGGGATGGAAAATTGTTTCACTCCGTCTTTTTGTGGATTCTATGACTTTAGAAGTATTGGGAAAGATTTAGCGCAGAGCTCAGGTAAAGGTCCCTGCTTTTACTCTACCATCTTGGCTCTGTCTCCACTGACCTCATCACTTCTTTGTTATTTCAACAGGATACTAAGGGATTCCCCACCCTCAAGTCTCTCACCACTGAAGTTCATTCTAGATGCTACTGTCTAAGTAGTTTTCCTTTAGGTCAGATCTAATCATGTAACCCTACCTCTCAACCAATTCAAAAGGCTTTCTTTCACCTCTAGGAAAAAAAAAAATATAAACTTCTCTGTTTAACTTTAAATGCCTTTTGCAACCTGGCCTCATTGTACCTTCCAAACCTCAAGGAATATCATCACCTTTCCCATAGTCCACCATGCAGAAAAAAGTGGCCTTCTTTCTACTTCACATCCCTGGCAATGCATCTCCCTTTTCCATGCCTGTATGAACATGTAATATAGAACCTAGTAATCATTTGATTGATTTTAATTTTAAGATCATAGATGCAGAACTGAAAGGGCAGTAGAGACTATATGGTCTACTTAATTTTCCAAATGAAGAAATTATGGTCCAGAGAGTTGACTTCCTCAAGGTTACAGAGATACTAATCCTAAGAAGCATTTAAACTCTACTCCTTTGGTTCCAGGGTCAAGGATTCTTCTGTTAGAACATGTTTGTTGGCAGAGGTAGATCAGTCATTACAGAGAGGAGGGTGAATGTAAGGTATTTTATTGTTCTTTTTATTTATATGGCATGTGTCACTTAAGGGACCCTGTTATGAGGTCCCTATTCATCTTCCTTATGTATTTAACCCCCTTCCTTGACAATAAGTGTTTCAAAGTTGTTCATTTAAAATATGTACATTAAACATTTACAATGAAATGTCCACGTGTCAGTTTGATTAAGAGCATTAGGCTCTTAGGTTCATCTTATGTGGTAGAAAGAACACTGAAGTGTACTAAGTGTACTTCGTCCTCCCACTGACTCCCTACGTGATCTTGGGTGGTTCCTAGATGCTAAAGTAATATACTTCTGTCTTTTCCTAAATACTATGTTTTTCTAAATGCTTTTCATAGTGGGGTCAGAGAAGTTTATAAAAATATAAGGAACTAATATTTTAGTAAGGATTTGTAGTACAAGATACCCTCTAAGATTCATTAAACTTATGCAGTTCTATGGTCTTACCTTATATTCATCAATAATGAATAAGGGGTCATATTTAACCTACAGGATTTTTCTCATTCAATGAATTACTTTTCTGATTTTTACTTAACTTTTCTTAAAAGGTAGAATTCAAAGTTGTTTTTTTCAAATATCCATTAGCCCTGGATGATATTTAAGTTTATTTTTAATACTGTAGTGGCAGTAATGGGCAAGGAAGGATGCTTTTAAATAACTATTAGCTATTTGTGTGAACCATTTGTGTGAAATTGGTTGTCTCGTCTTTCTTCATCTTTTCATTTGTCATCTCTTAATTTTAATGTAGCTTAGTAGGATTTGGTAAATATTTTTACCCAGTTTTTAGAAGACATATTTATAGACTGTTTACACTCTAAGGAAACTTTATGGAGCTTTCATTTTTCAAGGTTTATATCTTAACATGCTCTGATTTCTATTTCTAAGGGTAATAGGAAGCTTTATATGTCAAAAAAAATAATGTAAAACTAATCCTATGGGGCCATGGGTAGCTGATGATTCAAATGCAGTCATTTCCCTTTCTATGCATTTCCTGCCATGGAGAATGTGAGGAAATGAGACCAGGGTGGAATTAAAGATTCTGCCTTCTAACCTCCTAAACTTTTTAGTCATCAAATGGTAACTTTGCTGATTCAGATTTTGTTCACATTGATGAACCATCTCTCTCTCTCCTCTAAAGTAACCTTTTTCCTTCCCTAATAAGTTTCTGACCTCAGATATTCTTAAATTTACTGGGATGACATAGTTCCTCAGGCTATAAAAAAGACTCTCAGACAAGCCAAAAGCAAATTGTATGATCTTCTAGGCCTTTTAAAAAGAGAAATGAGCTGACTTTTTTTAGAATTCTGTGCTTTCCTTCATTTTTTTTTCAGTTTTTCTTATATAAATTTGTTGAGGGTTTTTTCTACTTCCAGAGCACACTCAAGGTCTAAGTTTCCATGATTTGATTCCTATTTTAATTTTATCTTCTTTATAGAAGAAATAGGAGATGTAGATATGAGAATTTGTATTTCTTAAGAGGATTTGAAATAGATGGTGATCTTGAGGCATAGAAATATCAGAAAGATGTTTTCTGATTTTAGGAGCTGTGTGGAAAGAAATTCTCTTTCCTTTCATATTATGCTCCTGAACTAGGATGTGACTTTTGTCTCTGTTGTATTTTGTTTTCTCTTACTTACTTTCATTTCTTTTTTATCCTTTTATTTTCTTTTCAGTAACTTCATAAAGGATATATTGAGCAGAATTCAAGTAAAAATTATTCCATATATATATATACATAAAGATCATTCATATATTTCTGTTTATAATATATTTTAGTGATTATATTAAGGCATGAAAAATTGTAGAGAAAAATTTGCCCAACTACCTACATAGAAAAAAGGCATATAAAATTGTCTATTTTCCAAGAATATTGTTGTATTTTGGAAGGTCGTTTGTAGAATTTCTAAATAAGAATATATTTTTAGATACATATATATATATATATATATATGCATGTAGATGAACAATTATGTACATATATATATGTAGGTATGTGTGATGGCTATTGCAATTGCATGAAGAGTAGCAGGTATCAAGAGTGTAATTTTCTAAGGTAAATTACATAGTTCTTTTAATACTCTTTTTAATACCTTTTTAAAAATAATTCTTTGAATATTCCTTAGGTATCAGGGGAGGGGAGACATATGTGGAAAATTATCTTTTTAAATTCCAATATTCTTACTTTATAGAATCTCCAAAGAACTTAAATTGAGAATCATACAAAAGAAAAGGTATGTGGTTGGCATGATTAAGTTGTTGAACATTATGAAAAAAAGGCATCATGAAAGAGAAATCAAATGGAGGCTGTCATCAAAAAATATATGAGTAAAAAAATGGAGACAAAGTTGTCACATAAGGGAACAACAAGAGAGAAATATAGCTGATGTCTGAATGCTACATTTTATACTGGAGATAATGAGTGGAAACAAGGAAAATTCCTCCTACATTTTTGGAATCTCCTCTGGAAAATTTATGGGAGATCATAAACAAAAATTTTACAAAATGAGTAGAAACAGGTGGGATGTTATCTGCAGTATTGTAAGGAGGATCCACATTGATAAGATTACAGATCCATTTGAGTGTTTAGATATCAAATATCTATATTTGTAGAACACAGGCTAAGTTCTGATAGAGTTAGTATAGATAATACGTAACCCATGCCCTTATGGAGTTCAGTGTCTTAGAATATGGATGTTTATAAAACATGGTAGACCACAAAATAAGTGATGATGGGTGTTTCATAGCTGTAGAAACAAAATGGTAAATGAAATCCAAAGGGCAAAATGTCATTACTTATTGCTGGGATTAGGGAAAGCTTTTTAGATGAATTTTAAAAAGGACATAAAATTCAACAGGTGATGGAAAGATGAAGAATACTCTAAACATATAAGGAACATTCTTAGTAAAGAAAAAGAAATAAGACAATGCAGGAAGTAGTTTAGAGGGTAATTAATAGTATAAATTAAATAGAAAATCAAGTAGCTAGTGGAAGTAATATGAAATGTGAAATGAAAGGTAGGGTGGTAAAATATTTTTGGAGAACTTTGAAGATCACATCAAGGAAAATCAAATCTATTCGTTAGGCAATGCAGAGCCACTAAAGATTTTTCTCCTGAGAATGACATTACTGGATCAATATAAAATAAAAAGATTATTCTGCCAACTGTTTAAAAGATAGATACATTCTTTCCCCCATGATAAGTTCTCCCAACTCCAACTGGTATTTGTGGGACAAGTTACCAGAGGGAAACTCACTGTTATTATCAGGTTTCTAGGGAAATCCTGAGGCACTTATGTTTTTATATTGTCATCAGTTAGCCTCCATGTGGAGCCTCCCCTTGATAACCCATGGAACTTCATTAGCTTTTTCGTAAAGGGCACTTAACTAGGATGGTGTAGTGATAACAGTAAATACAAAGCATCCTCTCTCACTTTCCAAAACAAAAACCAAAACAAACAAACAAACAAAAAAACCTGGAGCACACTGTATCACAAATACATGAGTTCAGAGGAAGACCAGTTTTAGATAATAGTGAAATATACACATAGGGGGCACTGTCATTAAAGTATAAACATGAAACTTTTGGTTACTACATATGCTCTCTTCATTCTACTAGAACTGTTCTTATGGTACAAGGAATCTCTCTCCTTGAGACTGTTTCCTCCCTTGGGTTACTATTTCTCTGTATTTGTATTTGCCAATATCTCTCCTTGATGTTCTTTCTCAACTCCGAAATGGATGGATTTTCTCCTATTGTAAACATCTCTCTGATAACATGGTCAATGGAGGTGAAGAGATATGTCAAAAACAAACAAAAATCTCTACTCTCCTTAAAAATATTCTTTGAAGTGGAGCTCTTCTATCAATGGCCTGGTTCACTTATTTTCTAAATTCACTACCAGTCACCAGACATGACTTGCACTTGACTTTGATGGTGCAGTGGATAGAGCACCAGGGCGGGAGTCAGGAGGATCTGAATTCAAATCTCACCTCAGACACTTGACACTCACTCGTTATGTGACCTTGGACAAGTCACTTAACCCCAATTACCTCATCCTGGGTCATCTCCAGTCATCCTGATGAATATCTGGTCACTGGATTCAGATGGCTCTGGAGGAGAAGTGAGGCTGGTGACCTGCACAGTTCTCCCTCACTCAAAAACAAAGTCATGTCATTATTTCTCTGATGGCATGTTCTTCTTCGGCAATGAAGGATGAACACACCAGTCAGCAGACTAAATATCATAGTTATGCAAAGTACCAAAGGTCTTTAAACCAATTCCAAGATTTTTCCAGTGAAATACATCTGTCTTCGTGGAATGATCAAAAGTAATCCTTTTCAAATATTAATCCTTTCAAATATTCATACATATTTCCCAGAGTTGGTTAATTAGTTGCAAAAACTAAGGTGTTTGAGCCTTTTGGAATCAATTGGTGAGGGAGGTTGAATCTTATCCTTGCAGGCTAAATGGAAAATGGGAAAAGGGGAGGCAGGAGGACTCTTAGTAGATTCTTTCAATAGTAGAGAACACTAGGTGGTTAGGAATGGGTCCTATTTGAAGGTAGTAGCAGTGGGAATTGAGGGGAACAGATGTAAGAGAGTGTGGAGGTGGAATTGACAGGGCTTAGTAACTGATAGAAAAGGTTTAAGCATTCTATTACAAATGGGAGTTGAAGAAAGAGTTATGCAAATATGCTTTGACAACTAAAGAACTTGCTTGAAATATCTGAGTTTATAATTTCAAAACAAATAATTTCAGTGGAATAAATTTATTGCCACTTGTTAGAGAAGATAAGAAAGAGCATATTTCTTATGAAAGTTATACTTAGGTTGTCCAATATTATTGTGTATTTAAGCTGGATAATTCCTAAGAGGAAACATTTACACTTGTTCCTAAAAAGTGAAAAGTCATAAACTTGGTACTTGCCATATTACCTACAAGATACAATTACATGCACAAAAAAGCTTCCTAAATTAAAAACAAATAACCTTGTTTCTTACCTTATCTCAAATAATAAATCTATTCTCTACCTATCTAAATTCCAACTACTAAGCTCCAAAGGTTCTGCATTTGATGTTCAGCTGCAAAATTATTAAAAAACAAATACCTGCCCTGATCATTTTCCTCTGAGAAAGCATGATTATAAGACATCATATAAAAAGTATTTTGATTTCTTTTGTTGAAATGTAATGCATATGCGTGGCATTGTTTTTTAATAATAATCAGGCTTTTTATTTCATTTTTTCAAAGAGGTTTAATTTTATAGCTGCAAATATTCCCTCTTCCAGACACAGGTCACTACCCCTCTGTGATTTAGCAGGCAGTCTCTTTTTGGCTACTCAACTGATGATCTTATGACGAACTCAGAGATGAATATCTCTGAATTTATCCATAATTGGCACTTAGCACAAATCCTGGCACATATTAAGTGCTTAATAAATGCTTTATTAATTGCAACAAATAGCTGTAGAGTCATTCACCTAATCTCATGCTTAAAACTTTTAACTCCAACTAGTTATGACCTTTTAGTTAAACATCCCACCAGGAGCCTTTTGGTGCTTGGAGCCATCATTTTACCACAGCAATGCTTCAGACCAGGACTTTTAAAAGATTTCAGAATAATCTGATCTTAATTTAATTCAATGCAAAAATGTACTGAAAGTATACAGGCACTGTTCAGGGTCCTGAAGGTGTTGCAGAGCAGTCAAGGCAAGGGGATCAATATAGTTATTTAAAGAGACTGCCATATACTCAGGGAATTTACAATATTAAACTACTGTACCATTAATTAAGTAAATACTGCTAAGTTCCCCAGTTTTCACAGTTAGAGGAAGTGGCAAAGCAGGGTGTACAACTTAGATAATTCCTTCACAATCTTACTGAAGAAACACTAGGAAAGTCCAATATCCAAAAAGGTCTCTCACAAATACTGACTGAAATAAAATGTTGCCTGCCTCAACTTCCTTGCCTATTGGTAGCATTAGTAGAAAGAAGAATATTATTTTATTTTTGTTCAGGTCTTTTTAATTTGTATAAGTAGAATAGCTCTATATTTATAATTCTACTGCATTGCTAATTTATTAAATTTGGAATGGTGATTGTTTTGTCTATATTTTTTAATTTGTTGCTATGACTATTTCTGAGTATATCTTGAGCAACTAGTTTCTATATTTCTCAGTATATTTTGTAGCATTTTCTAAAGATTAGATTATTATGTTCACATATATAACTCTAGGTCAGTTTATTTAATAATTCATATTTGTGAGATAATTACTGCTTTCCATAGTGATGCCTTCTCTTACCTTCCCCTTATACAAATACTATCCACTCTCTAAGGTATAATTTAAATCCAAACTTTTCCAAGAGTCATCTCTGACCATTTGAGTCCGCAATGATCTCAAATCACTGCCAAATTCATAAGAAATACTCCTGCTCCATCATTTGTTACATATTATATACTTTATAAATTTGACTATATGTATACATGTGCACATGAAAGGTACCTTGAATAGAAAGATGATCACAGAATCAGAAAAAAAAAAAAGATGGTTCAAGACTCAGGGATAGGGAACCCGTGACCTCAATACCAAATGTGGCCTCCCTCAAGTGGGGACCTTGGACTAAATCTAAACTTCACAGAACAAAGTCTGTGGTTGTAACCTTGAAGCCTTGGGTTTCCCATCCCTGGTTCAAGACCTGCCACTGAAACCTAATGACTTTATCACCCTGTAGAAATTCTACCATTCTGCATTGCTATAGAAAGTTCCTCACTAAAGTTCTGTATTTGCATGAAATTACAACTCAGGAGAAAACAAAACAAAATGGAAGCAAAAAAAATGCTGAGCGGTACAGAGAAAGTGTAAAGCATAGTGTGTCAGTAATGGTAGAGAATTTCCTTTCCTGGTGTTACCTATACCAAGTAAATACATCAGGTCAAAATACGGGTAATAAAAAAAATAAGACAAAAAAACAAATATGCAATAAACAACTTTTATATTCTAGCTTCATACACAGTATATAACTCCAGTAGAATGTAGATTTTATATATACAGTATCTCCTGTAGTACCTTGTATATAGCAGGTACTTGATGAATATTTTTTGATTGATTGGTTTTTGTTCCAAATTAATGACTGAATTTTGTGTTTGCCTATTTTTATCTGGTTCCCAATTTGATGTTTTTTGAGAGAACCATTTTTTTTTTCATAGTTCAAACATCATTAAGTCAATGGAGATCATCCAGGGGAGACAGCATCAGAAAGTCTACATTTTCAGTTGATTTCCTATTCATTATATGTCTCTTATTATCAATAAGGTTTTCTTTCACCATAGTTATTATGACATGGTATGAGCATCAGCTTTTTCATCATGAATGTTAGCATATGATTTAGTATATTCTCAGAATTCAAATATTTCTAAAAATGTTTAAATCTTTTAGTATTCAGGGTCTTTTAAAACTCTTTTTAAAACAGGCAATATTCTATCCTCATTCTCTAGGCTTAGAGTTATTATCAAAAGCTCCTTGCTGAGATATTACATGACAATTTTTCCCTTCATGTATTTCCCAAAGTACTTGGCGTTCCAAGGCTTTGATATCTTTCAATTGCTTCTTGATTTTTTTATATGCCAACTATGCCTATAGATTTTGTCAGAAACACCCAACATAATACACAGATTTCTTAATTATTATGAAGGAAGGTAATAAAACATATCACATAGCCTTTTGAACACTACAAAGCACTTTCTTCATAACTATCCCATGAGGAGGTAGTATATTTTTAACCCCATTTTACAAATGAAGAATTGGCACTTAAGCTATATACAAGATAAATTGGAAATTAATTAACAGACAACTAGAATTAAGGGAAATCAAGAAAGTATTCCTATTGAAAATGAGATTTTTAGCTGAGATTTCTAGGAAGACAAGGAAGTCCAGAGACAGATATATGGGGAAGGAAAGAATTTTGTTACACTGCTGATATGTTAAGAAAAATACAGAGGGGCTATGATTTTATCTTTACTATCTTAAATTGATTAGCATTTAATGATTACAAAACACTACATACATAATCTTGGTTGATCTTTACAACAGCCCTAGAAAGTAGGTCTTGAAAGCAAGACGAGGAAACTTAGTCTTGAACAAATTGAATAATTTGCCTAAGGAAATACAACTAATAAATGGTGAATCTGAAATGAAATTAAGTTCTTCTACCTCCAAGTCTAGTCACAGAAAAATCTTCAGTCTCCGAGTGATCATATTGTTTTGGTACCTTCTAAAAAATTGACTTTGGAGTTAGAAGAACTAGTTTAGGCCCGACCTCTCCCACTTTTTGCTTTTATCATCTCAGGGAAATTCTTTTAACATCTTTAAGCCTCAATTTCCTCTTTTGTAAATAATAGAATTGTACTCAATGAACTTGGGGATCCTTCCAGCTATAGATTTATGATCCTATAAGCATCTAAACTGAAATAAATCCAAAGCTTTAAGAGAATCATTTCTTTTTGAGTGAAAAATTATTCAGTTTTTAAAGAGAAATAAATCTCTAAATGATAATGTTTGAAGTTCTCATTTTTAATTACATTTATCATTTTACTAATGTTTCACTCCTGGGTAGTCTGGGTAGTCTTTGTGATTTCTTTGATGCCATATCTTTGGTGAAAAACTATAATCATTTCATATTTTCAGTAAAGGGAAGGGTGTATTTTACACTGTTAGAAAACCAAAGTGGAAGATAGAGCAGAGCATCATGGGGCAAGAGGGGCCAGGGTTTCTTAACTTGAACTTGTTTGGCTGCTGGACTATGATACAAAGAAGTTGTTGCCAACATTAAACTTTTTCAAATAGTGACTAGAACTTTTTTAAACCCAAGGAGAATATAA
Organism: Bettongia penicillata ogilbyi; assembly: GCA_023548195.1. Lineage (NCBI taxonomy): Eukaryota > Metazoa > Chordata > Mammalia > Diprotodontia > Potoroidae > Bettongia > Bettongia penicillata. The sequence continues at coordinate 4,649,764 of JAJHZJ010000001.1, read as the reverse complement.
ATAATGTTCTTTATACTCATAATCTTTAACATTCCAGTGACTCCCTGTCACCTTCAGGATCAAATATAAATCTTCTGGCATTTAAAGGTCTTCATAACCTACTTTCCCTCTTCCCTTTCAGTCTTATACCGTACATCTATTCCTACAGCCTGTGACCCAGTGCTGCTGTCCTCCTCACTGTACCTTGAACAAGGTATGCCATCTTCCAACTCCAGATATTTTCCTTGTCTGTCTTCCATGTCTGGAATGTTCTCCCTCCTCATCTCTGCCTCCTGCCTTCCGTGGCTTCTTTCACCTCTCAACTAAAATGTCATCTTATATAGGAAGCCTTTTCTAATTCCCCTGAATTCCAATACATTCCCTCTGTTCATTATTTCCAATTAATACTATTTATAGCTTCTTTGTGCATAGCTTTTTGCATGTTGTTTCCCCCATTATACTGTGAGCTCTCTGAGAGCATGAATTGTCTTCTGCCTTTCTATGTATCCCCAGTGCTTAGAAAACTGTGGAGCACATATTAATAATCTAATAAATGTTTGTTAAATCACTAGTAGTTATTGAAAATACAGGGCTTTCATTACAAGTATATGTATATAATATACATATATTTTCCTTTTTGTCTCCACAAATAAACACTAAAATATGCAACAGGCAGTAGGATTCCTCATTCACTATCCTGATGTTCTCCCACATCTCCACTCTTGGTCTCAACCAGCTGCATCTCCTTCATTTTCCCTGCACCCCTGGTGGCTTGTAGCAGCAATGGAGACTTAGGGAGTGGCTTCTGCTGACTCAACCAGGACAGAATACAAAATCCAAAGGTGCTTTGCTGTATATTTTTTTTGCAGCAGAAAAGAGATGAGTCTTCTCTTCTTAGCGCAAAAATTTTTGAGAATGTAGGAAACTGCATAATGAAATATAAAATGCAATTGACAACTTTTTGCATATTATAAGGTATATGAAAGTTGAACGAAGTGTACCAAATGTGTTATGGGATATAAATACTCACACAACCAAGACAGAAAGCAAGAAGGAAGTTAAAAACCTCAGGAGGACGAGTACCATGGGTGATAAAAATGTGGAAGATTCTGTACCTGAGAGTCACCAGTCACAGAGTCCTGAATTAGTGGCTGCTACAACAGCTGTTGCTGGTTTTTTTGTTTTCCTTTTGACAAGCTGTCAGTCAAACCAGAGTTGCTTGGTCAATTGAGGGAACATGAAAAAGACTTCAGAACACACCAAGGAAAAACACTAGATACAGTAAGTTTCAATGACATAATTTCAAATATCAAGATTCCCAAGTCATGTACATTTTAAATTTGTGTCAGGCTGAACCACCAGATTCAGTTTGATGAAGGATATTTTGACTACAAGGGGATTGTTGGATCTTGATTCTAGGAAAAATAATGGATTATTCAAAGGGAAAAAACTTAATGTTTTCCTTTCTGTTGAGACAGCTCCTAAAGAAGTACCTGAGAGACATCACCAATACTTTGGGATGGGGAATTTACTAAACAATTAGCCAGAGTAAATTAACAACTGTCTCAGAATGCTTTTGGAAAGATGATCCAGTGGACATAAGAGGAAAAACAATGTCCATTCCCAATTAAAGAAGAAGAGTTGATGACGATGATGATAGTACTGATATTCATGAACATATATTTTTGGATAAATATCTGTAAGATTTTTCAAAGCAAAGACCAATTCATAATGTCATGGAACCAGTTATGTGTACACTCTTCAAGCATCCATTTCTAACTGTGAAACAAAAAGTTGAGCATAGATAATGGTTTCAGAATTATTTCAAGTTAAAAATGATATTCTTGATGAAGAAATTAACATACAATTAAAATGAAAGCATAGAAATTAATACTCTTTTGGAGATGGAGAGTCACAGAATATACTGAAATTTTAATTTTCCCCCTCATATTAATTTGTGGTGGATAATTATTATAATTTATTTGCATGGCAAAAACATAAAATTATTTGAAGAGAGGTATGGTAGATAAAAAATTCTTAGTTGTAAAGTTTTTCCATATTTTACAGGTAATAAAATTATGACATGAGAACTATAATTTATCATATATACGTATATACGTATTTGTATATACGTATATATATATACGTATATGGATATATACATATCCAATTGTTTCAGTTATTTCTGATACTTCTTGACTCTATTTGCATTTTCTTGGCAAAGATATTGAACTGGTTTGCTATTTCCTTCTTTAGCTCATTTTATAGATGAGGAAACTGAGATAAACAAGGTTAAGTGACTTTCCCATAGTCACAGATGTAGTGCTTGAGACTAGATTTGAAATCAGAAAAAGGAATCTTCCTAACTCCAAGCTCAATGCCCTATCCATTGTAGCCACTCGCTGCCCCCTTCCTCACCCCTGAACCAGCATTTGGGCATGGAAATATTCCGTAGTAGGAGTTCTTAGGTTTCTGCTAACTCTTTTTGTACTTACTCAGTCACATCGTATCCTCTCTCAAATCCTTCATACTTGTTCATTCTGATTTGCGTCTAATCCTCCTTATAGTGGTCTTAAGACCCTAGTTCCCTATCAGCATTCTATCTTCGATCAGTAAGTGGCTACCGCATATTTATTACCTGTGATATATTTTTCTACCAAAACCAATTCGGTGACTATCCACGCTCATCCTTACAATGCAAGATCGTAATTTCCTCTGGAACAAGGAGTTTGCTTTATTCTTTTTGTTCCCAATATCTAACAGTACGATACACAGTGCCTTACCTAAACTTTTTCATGTAATTATTTCTGTCACTGGCACTGCCTTTCACTATATTTCTTAGTCTATAACTTATATTCTCTCGCATTTTTCCATATTACTTCTTATATGCAATTATCAAATTCTATTGAATCTACCTCCTGCAACATCTCTCACACCTGTCTCTGTCTTTCTAGTCCCACTGCTCCTACTTTAGTATACAAGTTCTTATTCATGTAGATTTAGACTTTTCAATAGCTCCCCAGACCTCATTGTCTTACCTCTCAAATCTTCAGTCATAGAGTTGCAAAAATAATCTTTCTCATTTAGTGATTTAATCATATTTTTCTTCTGCTCTGAAATCCAAGTAAAGACATCAATATTGGATCCCAATCTCCTGAAGTCTAGTCCTAAGCAACCTTTCTAGCCCCATGACATGTAACTATAATTTAAAACAGAGGTGTCAAACAAAAGATCAGCCACTTACATTGGCCTCAAATCTCCAGAGTAATGTTGAACCAGATTAAAATGTAATTGGGAAATAGTTTGATAAAGAAAAATAAACAGAACATAGTATATATATGATCTTCTAAATCAATATTCAGAATGCAGGGTATATACATATATTTGTATATATGTATATGTATGTATGTGTATATGTGTCTATCTATCTATCTATCTATCTATCTATCTATCTATCTATCTGTCTGTCTATTTCTATTTGAGTTTGACACCACTGGCATAAAGAAACTAGTCTTCTATCCATTCCCTACCTCCATAGATTTGTTGCTATGGTTCCCTATATGTAAAATGTTCTCCTTTCCTCCTTTTTAAAAATGTTTGTTTATTTATTTTTAGTTTTCAAACATTCATTTCCACAAAATTTTGAGCTCCAAATTTTCTCCCCATCTTTCCCCTCTCCCATCCCATAATGCCTAGCATTCTGATTACCCCTTTCCTCAATATGCCCTCCCTTCTATCACACCCCTCCCTTCCCTTATCCCCATCTTTTATCTTTTCAGTTAGGGTAAAATAGATTTCAATACCTTCTTACTCATATTTTTATTTCCCAGTTGTATGCAAAAATGTTTCTCAACATTCCTTCCTAATACTTTGAATTCCAACTTTTCTCCCTTCCTCCCTCCCCACCCATCCCCACTGAGAAGGCAAGCACTTCAATATAGGTTGTATATGTGTAGTTTTTCAAAAGACTTCCATAATAGTCATGTTGTGTAAGACTAACTATATTTCCCTCCATCCCATCCTTCTTCCCATTTATTCTATTCTCTCTTTTGACCTTGTCCCTCTCTATAACTATTTACTTCTAATTACTCCCTTCTCCCTTTTGCCCTCCCTTCTATCATTCCCCCTCACCCGACTTGTCCCCTTCTTGCCTACTTTCCTCTAGTGTAATATAGATTTTCATACCAAATTGAGTGAGCATGTTATTCCCTCCTTTATCCAAATGTGAAGAGATTAAGCTTCCCTTTTAGTCTTACCTCCACATTTTTCTCCTCCATTGAATAAGTTTATTCTTCTTCTTTCATGAATGATAATTTGCACCATTCCATTTTTCCCTTCCTCCTCCCAATATATTCCTCTCTCACCCCTTAATTTTATTTCTTTAGATATCATCCCTTCTTATTCAGCTCACCCTACACTTTCTATCTATATGCATGCATGTGTGTGTGTGTGCATGTGCACATAATCCCTCCAACTAACCAAATACTGAAAACAGTCTCAAAAGTTACAAATATTATCTTTTCATGAAGGAATATAAACAGTTCAACCTTATAAAGTGCTTCATGATTTTTCTTTCCTGTTTATCTTTTCATGCTTCTCTTGATTCTTGTGCTTGAAAGTCAAATTTTCCTTTCAGGTCGGATCTTTTCATCAAGATTGCTTGAAAGTCCTCTATATCAATGAATGACCATGTTTTCCCCTGAAGTATTATACTCAGCTTTGCTGGATAGGTGATTCTTGGTTTTAATCCTAACTCCTTTGACCTCTGGAATACCATATTCCAAGCCCCATGATCGCCTAATGTAGAAGTTACTAGATCTTGTGTTATCCTGATTTTATTTCCACAATACTTGAATTATTTCTTTCTAGCTGCTTGCAATATTTTCTCCTTGACTTGGGAACTCTGAAATTTGGCTACAATATTCCTAGGAGTTTCACTATTTGTATCTCTTTCCGGAGGTGATCAATGGATTCTTTTGATATTTATTTTACCCTCTGGTTCTAGAATATCAGGGCAGTTTTCCTTGATAATTTCATGAAAGATGATGTCTAGGCTCTTTTTATTGATCGTGTCTTTCAAGTAGTCCCATAATTTTTAAATTGTCTCTCCTGGATATATTTTCCAGGTCAGTTGTTTTTCCAATGAGGTATTTCACATTATCTTCTATTTGTTCATTCTTTAAGTTTTGTTTTGTGATTTCTTGATATTTCATAAAGTCACTAGCTTCCATCTGCTCTGTTCTAATTTTTAAAGAACTATTTTCTTCAATGATCTTTTGAACCTCCTTTTCCATTTGGCTAATTCTCCTCTTTAAAGCATTCTTCTCCTTCTTGGCTTTTTTCTGCCTCTTTTGCCATTTGAGTTAGTCTATTTTTTAAAGTGTTAATTTCTTCAGCATTTTTAGGTCTCCTTTAGCAAGTTGTTGACTTACTTTTCTTGCATCTCTCTCATTTCTCTTCCTCCACTTTTCTTAATTTTCAAAATCCTTTTTGAAATCTTCCATGACTTGAGATCATAGCATATTTATTTTAAGGTTTTTGCATGCAGAAGCCTTGAATTTTAGATCTTACTCTGAATACCTAAATTGTTCCTCCTCATCTGAAAAGATGGAAGAAAATACCTGCTCACCAAGAAAGTAACCTTCTATTGTCTTATTATTTTTCCCTTTTTTGGACATTTTCCCAGCCAGCTACTTGACTTTTGTATTCTTTGTCAGGGCCAAACTCAGGGCTGAAATTCAGATCAGCTGTTCAATATTACCAGGGCCTTTAGGTGGGGGTCTCCCAGGGCTGCCACTCAGGTCTGAGATTCATATCACCTGCTCTATTCTCCAAGGGCCCCTAGGAGCAGGGCTCCAAAAACAGAAGCTGCAGCTGCAGTGTCTGCTGCCAGGGTCCAGACCATGCTCCCCTCTCCTGGGTGACTGAGTCCTCCCACTGACCTTTGAAGCTGTCTGTGGCATTTGTTGGTTGAGCAATCTGGGAACTCCTGCTGCCAGAAGTCTGTTCAGGGTCCTGTCCCTTCCATGTCAGGCTGTGCTCCACATTTCCTGGACTGCTCTGAGTGTTTTCTGCACTTCCTATGCTGTACTTCATGCACTCCTCTCCTCTCCTCTTTAATAGTTCAGATGTTTCTTTTTACGTAAGTTTTCTTGATGCCCTGAGTCTAGCTCACAAGCTTAGTAATAAACTTTCACCTTGGATGTAATGATGCCATATTTATATTTCTCTAATGCATTTATCATGCAATATTGTATATCATAATTATTTATATCTGTGAATTTTCCCCATATTGGAATGTTGGCTCCAAGAGGAACAAGACTGAACTTACTATCTTCTATAGCACCAAGCTGGGAATGAACAAATGGATTTCTTGAATGAACTATTTATTGAAACTGACACAGGTGAAAAAGATACTACAGAGCAAAGTGTTAAATGGTGCAGAGCAGAGTGATATGGAGAATTGAGATAAGGTCCATGGGAGAGTAACATAGATAACTAATGGATTGGAGAGTGTGAATAAAAACAATGCAAACTTTATCTCTCCGAATTGTTCCTCAAAATAAATCTGATCTAGATTACTTTAAAATGCACTACAAACTGCTGTTCTGCATGTTGGATTAGTTTCCCCAAAGTGTTTTGCAGTTGTGTAGTGAAAGGTGTCATGTAATACAAACTGGTAGCATTACTATGGTGACATATCAGAAAATAATAGCTACATTTAGTTTGGTTTCCATTAGTAACACAGTTATTCTTTTCAGGTGCAGTGATGGGCACATTTAAAAATCAAATAATGCCTCATCCATTTTCAAATGCATGGGGATGAAATTCAATAGACAGGATAGAAAAAAATGCGTGGTATTTTTCACGCATAACAGAAAGCAACAGATATATATATATATATATATATATATATATATATATATATATATATATATATATATATATATATATATATATATATATATATATTATATATATATATATATATATATTTGCCTACCTGCCTTTTTTTGGATCTGTATATAATAACCATATAAATGAATGCTCTCTAAGTTTCAAAGAAACTTGGAAGTCTATTTTAAGTCTTTATTAATAAAAAGAAATTCAAGCTATTAATTCTTTTCTTTAACCATAGAACTTAACATATAAACAAATACATCAGTCTAATTAAAAGTGTTGGGATCATTAACATCTCACCAAAGAATTTCATCAGTAAAATGACATAACTTTTCAGTCATTCCCTCTAAAGTTATATCAGATGTTTTGTCCATTTGTGCGTACTTACTTTTCCTTTTTATGGTCATAGTGTATATTCTGTTCTCATTCTCATTTGTCACTTTATTTCATAAAGTTATTTAAGGATTTCTCAAAATTTGTTAAAATTTTCTAGTTAACTTTATTATAAAATCATTAATATACCCCAATAAGCCCTTGGATTTTTTAGGATACTTCCAATGGTCTATCATATATATATATATATATATATATATATATATATATATATATAGATAGATAGATAGATAGATAGATAGATATATCATATATATAGTTATATCATATAAATAGTTTTTGACAGTGAGTCAAAAACACCATAGTGACTGTCAAAATTAAAACACTGACAAGGTGAAGAACAAACATATTATGGGTATGGTACACTAGTACACTTAAGAAATAGGATATTTGGATTATTATTTGGATTATTAAAGAATGTTATAATGAAAATGTACAAACAAAAAAGACAGGCAGGTCACAGAATTATAGAATTTAGAATTGCAAGGAACTTCAGGAGTCCTCAAGTTCAACCTATATATGAAAGGAATCCCCACTACAGCAGTGGCCTTTGTGTCTAGTCTATATCTGAAGACACTTAGGAGGCAGCTAAGTGGCTCAGTGGATAAAATTCTGGATCTGTAGTCAGGCAGGCTCATCACCCTGAGTTCAAATCCAGCCTCAGACACTTATGGGCAAGTCACTTAACTATGTTTTCAGTTTCTGAAAGTATAAAATGAACTGGGGAAGGAATGACAAACCACTTCAGTATCTTTGCCAAGAAAATTTCAAATGGGGTTATAGTCAAGATGACTCAACAATGGCAAA